>BGPR01032142.1:0-17653 GCA_013235015.1 Araneus ventricosus | reverse complement strand
TTTTAGGCTTATAAAAATCTAACGTAAGTAAATGGCATGCCAAATCTTATTTCGATTTTCCACTAGATTCCCATCGATTTTTACAATTCTCATAATATTTATAACAATGAACAATTTATTAATGATTTAAAAAGAAAATAATTAAAAATAATCTACTTTTTAGCACGCAGACGAAAGTGCTTTTTTAAAACTGTTTTTATTAAATTTGTTTTAGGCTTATAAAAACCTAACATAAGCAAATCGAATCTAATTTCGATCTTTACCACCAGATCCCCATCGATATTTACGAGCCCCATAAAACAAAGTCCTCCTCCTCCGCACATCTCCCAGAATGACGGGTCGCCGACTGAAAATGCCATATTAATTTGGAGAGCTTGTTAAATTCTCCACGCGGCGAGCAAACAGAAGAAGCAGCTCATTATCCCAGAAAACTGAAGGGGACGAAGCAACAAAAGAAAGAAGAATCGCCCTTTTTAAAAGCGCGGCTTCTGAGATTTCATCGATTGTTTCGATTTGAGGGTCGCTATCAAAATTATATGCACCTGCCTCCACTGCAATCGACGCTCCACCGCTCATAAAACACGGGCACGTTTGTCTGCGAGTGACGTCCCGCGTATTAGGATTCAGTCCTCGCCCACGGTTTTGCAGTGCTTGACCGTCAGTATTCAGGTTCGGACGCACTCACTCGGATTGGGCAGGATGAGTAATTGTTTATCAGTTTATGCGTTTTATTGACTGAAAAGGGGAGGGACTGAGAAGTTGATTAGGTTGAGAAGTTTGGTACAGCTATCTTTGATGAGATTACTTTTATCATAGGGGTATCAGTTCAAGAAACACATTTTTCCCATTTCAAACTTGGCCGTGGTGGTTTAGTGGTAAAGTCTCGCCTCAGTGTCGGAGGGTTCCAGGTTATAGACCTAATTCCACAGAATAAACCACCGTATAAGCTGCCCTGTTGTACGCTTCATCTGTCGGAGTCAAATGAACTCAATGTGGATTTTTTTATTACCCACGCCGACCCTGACTCAGTGTGGCTTGGATTTTTGGGGAAGGGAGTGTTGACTCAGGTGTCGTCTTGATTATTTGACCGAGGTTCAAAATTTAGAGCTCCGTCCCAAAATAGCCCTCGTGTTGCTTCAAAAGGGAACTTAAATATGACCAAACAAAACTAAATACAGGGCAAACTTGTTGCCCTTTTTGAAATCGCGGCTTCTGAGATCTCATCGATTGTTTCGATTCGAGGGTCGCTATCAAAATTATCTGTGCCGGCCTCCACTGCAATCGACGTTCAGCCACTCATGAAACACGGCACCCTTGTCTGCGAGTGACGTCCCACGTATTACGATTCAGTCCTCGCCCACGGTTTGCAGTGCTTTAACTCACTCGTATTGGGTGGGATGAGTAATTGCTTATCAGTTTATGCGTTTTATTGACTGAAAAAGGGAGGGATTGAGAAGTTGATTAGGTTGAGAAGTTTGGTACAACTATATTTGATGAGATTTTTTTAACATTAACAGTATTAGCTCAAGAAAAGCTGTGTTCCCAGAGCAAGGATGTCTAATGTGGTATGGAGGTTCTTCAGCTTCGGGGTCGGAGGATACCTGGTTCGAAACCTGGTACCACCGAAGAACCGCCGCCGTGTAAGAGGGCCTGGGGCACGTCAAATCCATCGGGGTCATATAAACCTCTCACTGATGTGCCACGGGAGTTTAGAGAGGAAGTGAAAGCTCATGTGTCGTCTCCATCATCTGACCACGGTTCAAAATTACGAGTTCCTCCGAAATTAGCACTCGTGTTGCTTCAAAAAGGGACTTGACCCCTTGCTGTGAAATGACGAGTCTAGCTCGTCATTGGTTTTTGTGTTGTTGTGCACCCCTTTGTTACTAGTGTGACCCACTATTGTGTTTCTTTTAATTACTTGTGAAAATTTCACAAATCATTATCACATATTGTTTGCCGTTAGAACTACTAGGTATAAGTCCCATCCGAATTTTGTTAGTGGGATTTCATTCTTGTTAACATTAAGCAGGTTTCATGCATATTTTTCAGGATTAAATCGTACCGAAAGGGGGTTAGTTATATCTAAACTAAACTAAATTCCAGTGGAAACGTCTCCCGAATCCTTTTAACCCTCTAACTGCGAAATTTTTTTAAATCTCAATTTAGAGGCAGCGTTTGCAAACATATTCAAATACCGTAGAACCAAGCTAGTTGTCATTTAGATACAAAGTTTTATTAGAGTAATATGATGCAACTCTCTAAAAGTACTAAGTCGATTCATTAGCCTGTGAAAATCGCAATATTCAGCAGAAAATAGACTTACTTCCAACTCAAACGCATGTTTGCTTGATTGAATTGCAACGGCAATACCTCTAGACCATCTATTGATGGCAATTTGAAATTATTTTTTAAGCAGATTAAAATGAATTTTGGAACGAATATTTTTCTAAATTAAGGGATAACAGCCTTTGTTGCTAAAAATCACAAAACCCCGTATCTCTCAGAGATACAAGAACTTCCAACCCTGCGAAAATCGAGGGATACCCAGTCAGAGGGTTAATAATAACTCTACCCCTCGACTTTCTCGTATACTTCCGCAATATTGCGCGTTTTGTGTTTAGTTTCTTCTTATAGAGAAGAGAATCGAATGTGCGTTTTGGACCTCTTCCTTTT
Source organism: Araneus ventricosus (assembly GCA_013235015.1). Classification (NCBI taxonomy): domain Eukaryota; kingdom Metazoa; phylum Arthropoda; class Arachnida; order Araneae; family Araneidae; genus Araneus; species Araneus ventricosus. The sequence continues at coordinate 14,980 of BGPR01032142.1, read as the reverse complement.
TACCGCTTGAGTCTAAAATTTGGTAGGGATCCACATTTTTTCCCTTGCACCAAATTTCATTTGTCTAGCCTATTACGTTCTGCAGTTAGTCATTTTACATACACCCGAACAGGCAGACTGACAGACTGTCAACCAGCTGACATATTTGATTTTAAAAATTATACAGATCTCCAATTTTAGTGATAAACCCTTATGACTAATTTGATCGATCCAGCTAGTTGCAGTTATGATTTATCAGGTTCACATGTACAGAGACGGATGGAGATACAGACGGACTTAAAATTGATAAATTTCGTCCTAATTTAACACGTCCACGCCTTCGCTGCAATTCATGTTTGTCTCCCATGGGCGGCTACTTTAAGAGCGCTATGTTTCATCTGGCCTACTTTTTCAATTAATACACCTTAAATTCTCATTATTTTAATTTTCAACTATATGGAAATTTTTTCTAGTTACTAATGAACTAAATTGTTGGTGATACGCGCCGCCTGATGAAACATTCAAGTGCGAGCCACCGTTGGTACGCGCCGCCGTGAACGTGTTAATACGGATTTACAATTTATCTGTAAAGAAAACATATCAAATTTCATTCGGCTAGTTATTTCCGTTTTTCAGCTATCGTGTTCACAAACCAACAGACATTGATATAATTCAAAAAATAGGATTTTCGAACTCTGGGAGGTCATAAAAGTAGAGACTCAACAAAATCACGTAGTCGGTATTTCTCACGGCTACAAAATGTATATGAGAAAGAAGAAAAGCAATTTTAAACAGTAATGTTTTAATGGTAAACATTTTGCTCTAATTTTATGTTTCGCAAATTGTTGTCGTACTTTCAAATCCATATTAAAAAAGGCCAGAAATTTCGGCAACGCTCAGGAATGGGGGCGTGACAAATTAATTAGCATACACACAGGATACTGTTTTGATTCCGTGGTGGTTTAATATCAAACAGGAGTTATGATAGGGTTTTTTCAGCTGATTTTAGCAGTTTCTTTTTTTTACTCTACGTTGATTCATCTACGTGGAACTCCGTTATTATAAAATAGAAGTTATATTAGAACTAATTTATTTTTCTACATCTCGGAGATCTTTACTTTCGTTTTCGTAAAAAAGGATTCTTTCTTTTATTTACTTGATTTTGGAATTGAATATTTATATATTTTGCAAAACGAAAGTTAGTGTCAATTGATTCATCATTTCTGATTTTGATGGGTTTTTTATTTCATAAGTACTCTGCAAATGTGCTTAAGATTTTCTACTACAACTTTCTTTAATAAATCTGTGACAATCATGTCCGAGATATTATTGGCATGACGGGCACAAATCTTCTAGTTGCAAATAATTCTTACCCACATTCCGCTGAATTTACAAATCGAATTGTCGGGAATGAAAAAATGGAGTGAGTTCCCTTCATGGAATTTTTCTCATACTCCCATATCAAGATGCCAGTCAGGTAATAAAGAGCTTTGCACTGTCGAATATTAATATATCTATCTATAGAAAATAAGAAATAAGTGTTTATAATAAAGTGTCCTTACTTACCTTCATGGTAACGATAATAAATATTTATTGAAAAATCTTCCATTAGGAAATAAAAGAAAAAGAAGGCATGAACATTGGAACAATTTAAGAAGTATTATTTTAAATCTGGTGTTTAAATTAATCTAATCACCTCTGTGCAACAATTAAATCAATTTTTTTAATGGAAGAAGTATCGATGGTCATGCAAACAAATACAATAATTAAATATATATATATGAATGAGCTTATTTCCTGCGTATGTAAGTACTTATGTTCCTTTATTTCTTCCCTATACACATCCAGACCGTTTAACTTACTGGGAACAAATTTGGCAAAGTGGTGGATCAGCAAAAGTGGAAGCTGACGCGTTAGAAATTATTTTAAAATTTGAATTAGATTTATTTAATTTTAAGTGGTGAATTTGGGCTTCTTTTTTGCATTTTTTCGCAAAATTTTCTCGGAGAACCGGAATTTTTATATCATTTTAAAGCCCTGAGTATCCCCGTTCTAATAAGGGCAATGTGAAGCTAATGTGTAATTTTGCTGATTTTAAATGACTTTTTAAAATTTCCGAAAATGCCTTTCTTCTGCAAACGATTCACCTCGCGCGAGTCGAAATATTACGTTTCCGTGTTTTAATTTATTAAACATCGGGAAAAAAATCGTTCATGCATTTTTCTCTCTTTTTTGTCTTTTGATGTTTTATTTTGCAACGTATACTTTTGACAAAATTTTGTTCGTTCTAAGGGTTTTTAAGTTTATATTTTTCAACAGATCAGGTTTTAATTTATAAGTTCTCGTATTTTTTTCTCTTTTATTTGTCTTTTGAAGTTCTATTTTGCAACTTTTTTTAGAAATATTTTGTTCCATTCTGAAGATTTAAAGGTTATATTTCTAATCAACAAAGCCTGGTAAATTATGTCTTGTATAATTGTACCTTGTTACGTTGCATTAGTTATTGTACGGTATATTGTTTAAAAGCTTAAAACAAACGCTCTTTTTCTAAACTTCTCGCATCTTCATTCAAACCATACTATTATAACGTAATAAAAAAGCTAGATTTGGAAGTTTTAATTAAATAAGAAATGATTCAAAGGAGATTTACTTATGTTTGGAAAAGTGAGTGACAATGTGTGCAGAAAAAGAAACGGAGGGGGACATATGAAAAAATTTGGATCCCGAGTAACACCGGGTTATCAGTTAGCATGTATATAAAATTTTTCTTTGATTTGAGACGCCAGATGTTTAATTTCTATCATGTAATGATATTTTTTAAAGCCCACACTGTTCCGGCCTACCCGAATGGATGTAAGATCTATAGCAAACCGGTGGGGAAATATAAAATAAATATTAAAAAAGTCAATATGACATGACATACACAAAAGCATCACACAGCACAGAACGCTACAAACAATGCAAAAGAGGGGCAACAACAAAAATAAATTAAGTAAACTAAGACACACAAGAAAAAAATCAACCAAATACGTCACTGAATCTATAGTACACTTAAAGAGAACCATAAATTAATTCAATTTTCTTTGATTTTAATCACCAGATATGGGGCCAACATTAAAAATATTCAAAATATTTAAGGAATTATTTCAATGTGAAGAGGAGGCCCCAGAGTGTATCTAAATGAGTAAAATACAAGTATAAGCTCAGCACAATACACCAGTAAAAAGGAGGAGGCAATAAAAATTTTTGTAAAGAATCATTAAAAATCTTATGAAAAGGGGCATTAAAAACAGACCCCGCGGTTCCTCACCAATCCAGAAAATAAAATCCACAAAAGTCCACGTCAGTCAAACAACAACAAAAACACAAGATAAAAAATGATCGAATTTTAAAAATAAGAAGGACAAAAACAAAAGTTACAATTGGGATTTGAAAGGTGTTTTGTATTTTCATTCAATATTAATGGCAAGATGAATTGAAAGATTTTTTTGTTTGATTTTGTGTTGCATGCCTGCCTAGTCTGCGCGATACTGAAATCTGAAATATTCCCTGATTCTTTTAAATCAAACTCTTTTTCAATTCCTACTATTAGTTCACACTCTCCCTATATATATTTATATATCTTATTCAAATTTTCAATCGTTAATAAAATACTTTTTATTCATCCACTCAAGTTCAAATACAATTTTTTAAACTTGTAGTGGATGACACTTGATGTTAATACAGTTTTTTCAAATATTAATTGATTAATTAAATTGAATTAATTAATTTTATTTGTTAGAGCCTCGCACAGGCTACGATCATGGTGTAGGGATAAGAAATGCGGAATGGGACTCGGTGACGCAACGGTAGCGCGTCTGGCTCCCGATCAGAAGGCTGCGTGTTCAAATCACGTCCGGGTCAAGCGATTTACTCAAGGCATATCATTTTTGCACTTAACTTATATTCTGAAAAATATCTCTTGTTGGCAATTGCATCCAAAAATGTTTAGTTCCCCGTTTGAATGGATAAACTTAGGTCTATTTTTTTTCTTCAATTCTTCCTATTAGTTCACACTCTCCCTATATATATTTATATATCTTGTTCAAATTTTCAATCGTTAATAAAATACTTTTTATTCATCCACACAAGTTCAAATACATTTTTTAAACTTGTAGTGGATACACTTGATGTTAATACAGTTTTTCAAATATTAATTCATTAATTACATTTAATTAATTAATTTTAGTTTTATATGGGAGAAAAAAATTTCTAAAATAAAATTTTTCTTTGTTGACCTTAGTAGGAATTGACTTAATTTTTTTTATATTACTTCTTAATAAGTCCGTTTCTTACTTTTCGTTTCCACACTTTTTCTGAAGAACTTCGAGCGAAATCCAGAAGCAAACGCGTTTCATGATATTGCTTCCAATGCAAAACCTCAAGAAAATCTCCCAGTTGTAATTTCTAAAGAAGAAATAAACGCACATATTTAGATAAGGGCCGGGCTCCACTTCTGCTCCGAGTCGATTAACATTAAGCGTATCATACGGAGCCCCGTTTAAGGAATCGCGTGATGCATGCCGGCAATTAGTCGCGACAACAGCTATTCCAAACACAGGCAATTAGCCGAAACCTCGTGACAAAAGTCTCCTCGCAGTTATCACACTGAGCAGCATCTTAATATGATGTCTTAAATATTTGCTTCCCGGGCTCTCGGAATGTTATCTCGTTTCTTTGTCTTCTTCTTGGCTAAAGACTTAATCCTAATAAGGAATGAAGAGTATTTAAAATGGGAGAGGGTGCCTGAAACCCAGTGGCGTAATAATGTTTTGCTTCAAACAAAAAACTAAAAAAAGGCATCGATAAATTAATATGAACAAAGCGAAAATTGAAATGGATTCCCCTCCCATGCTTTTGTTTAGTGATTTTTTTGCACTCTGTGTAGTTAAAATTTAGCGTGCATTGTGTTTGTACCGAAGTTTCTCAAAAGGAAATAAGTAAAAAGTAAAAGGAAATAAGTACTTTTCAGTAAGAAAACAAAAGTCATTTACACTTTAACACGCGAGGACGCGCAAGGAATTGTGCGACACCCCAATTCGTTATTTCGCTATTTAAGCAGAACTAGCAACATTTTTATGCTATGGGGTCTTGGTACCCCTGGTTGGGTTGAGAGTTGGGGTGGGTTCCGTTGTTAACGTGCGGAACCCAACCCAACTGGGGGTACCAGAATAGACCCCTATATCTCTTCGAAATGATTAATCCAAACAGTTTTAGTTATACAAGAAAGAAAGTTTAGACGAAAAATTTAGTAAATAATGCATTATATTATTCAGTGCATTGCGATCATAAAAGAAAAAAAATATTTTTTACATATTTTTTCGACATTTTATATAGTAGAGAATCATCAATATAATAATCGTTATACAATTTGGAAAGGAAAATACTGCTTCTAATTTATTTTCTTCGGTACACAGTAAACCATTTTTTTAGAAGTCTAAATAAGAATTCTGATGGACTTTATATCTAATAAATTTAGGGCGTAATACACTTTCATTTTTCAGAATAATTTTTATAATTTTAAACTTTTCCTCCAATAGTTTTTGTGAAAGCGGGTAAGACATGTACCACCTGACTACAGTTGCATTACGCTCAGAATAATATAACTTTTGCATCAATGTCCTTACATTTTCACTTGCACTATTATCCATTATAAAAGTCTTGTACCCGCAAAAATTCCCATTTTTGAAATTTAGAGTGCTCTTCAATCCACTTGTTTCCTCACTAAAATTTAAATAGCGAGAAAACATTATTTTCCTGTCTATAATACGGTCATTAAATTGAACAAAGACACTTGACATGTTTCACATCCCTTATGGTTAATTCCAATAAAAAATAAAAGAATTTTTCTTGAAACATGTTCCGTCTGTTGAATGTAACCTTAAAGAACCCATGGATTTGACTCATTTCTATTAAAGGGAAGTCAGTATTTTTCACATTTTACGTGGCGTGGGATGTCGAAAACCCCCCTTGCGCGTAAAATTTTAAAAAAATCTTAGGGTTTTTTTTCTTTTCAGTAAAATTCAATTTATTTCAGTATAATTTTATCTCTAATTTTAATAAATTTTCTCAAAATTCCTTTTAAACTCACTTTATAACATTGCTTTCGATTGTTGTGAATAAAGTCAAACCAATTTTATCCTTTCATAAAATTTTAGACTCCCGCACTTTCGCAGGTATTCAGGTTATGTTAAATGTATTGCTTTCTTTAGGCCTTAACTTAAAAACAAAATTTCTACTTTCGCTTTTATTAATGTTATGGCCATGGATGAATGAAGAAGTTTCCCGACTCCAATTAGTATTATATCCTCCGACCATAAACATACTATAAAACGTTAAACTATAACGCTTTACTAAAATAAAAGATAACGCAATGAAAGAAACTATAAGAAAGGTTTAAGGCAATTTATTTCACAAAACACAACAATATATATCAACGGTAGAAGATTGTTGCCATGTCGTAGAACAGAACTAAAACAACTAAAAATGCAAATTACAAAAGGCTCCAGCACGAAATCACAATAGAAGTTCGAAGATCTTAATCGGGTTCGAAGTAGTAGATCGGGCTCTAACATGATTACAGTTCTCACTGCGCCACAATGTGATAATGTTTTTCAGATGGCACTCTTTTTTGTTAATTACGTCATGTAAAATTCGTTACTCGCAATAAGCAACGGCTGATGCAATCAGTCAGCGGTTCAAACCTAAAACATTATCATGATACGATGTTTCGGGTAAGACGTTCGAAACTTAAGGATATTTTTTCCATCGTAACGAAGATCAATGATTGAAAAACGATCATAATGTCAAAAACAATTGAATAAACCAAACTTGTTTTAATCATTCATTATGAGTTACTAGCCGCCTTCAGCGACCAGCTTGTTCGCCGGGAATATGATTTCAAATGAACCTTGCATTATTTTATATTCATGGTTCTCTTAACAAAGTAATTTTAAACTTCATATTATGGTAGATATTTAACCCATGTTATATTAGTGACCTTGGACTCTTCTGTTCGTTGTCCACATAAATGTTCCTAATAGAGTCAACTACACTATTTTTTATTATTATTATTAGTCATTATTAATATTATGTTTATTATTGAACCAAACATTTATCATTATTTATTTGTTTTGAAAATGCGCAAGAATTTATCTAGGTATTGTGTACCTCATTAAATTAGGTATTAGTTACTTTTACGAAATGTCACTGAGAATATCACCAATCCTTTCCGGATGTCTCATGATTTGTGATCATTAGATAGCTTGAGTCGAGTACTTGACTTAGCAAACGGGAACTAACATTAGAGCTCGAATAAATGCATTTAAGATCGATGTCCTTATCTTCTTGTGAATTGTTGGAAGCTCTAATGCTAAATGAGGTACTGAACCTCGTATATCACTAACTACCGTTACGCAACTCTGTATGACTTTAATTTAACGCTATTAAATCGAATTTCAGACACGTCTGGCGAAGTCTTCGATCATGCATTATTTATTCTTACATACAGGGTCCACACATATCGTGGTCCATTAGCTAATCTCTAAACCGTTAGAGATTGACATATAGTTCCAATTGGAAAAATGCTTTGAATGAAGGGAAGAATTATAATATATGTTTTTTGAGAGAATTAATGAGGCTGCGGTGTCTTAGTGGTAGGGTTTCGGCTTTCGGGCTGGAGGGATCCAAGTTCGAAACCCGATTCCACTGAAGATCCGCCGTGTATGGGGCCTGCTGCACGCTAAATCATACGTAGTGGTCACACGTCTTGCCGTTGGTCTGGCGTGGAAGTTTGGAGAGGGGATGCCAGCTCAGGTGTCATCCTCGTCATCTGACCGTGGTTCAAAATTACGAGGTCGGTCCCAAAATAGCCCTCGTGTTGCTTCAAAACGGAACGTAAATATAACTTGACTAAACTTGAGAGAATAAATATATTCCTGAAAAATTTACGAAATATAACATTTTATACAGCCCCCGGCCCTATCAGTCATTTTATTAAAATATTCTTGACACTCTAACAATTTAAACAAAAAATGTCCCACTCTTCTGCGACTAAAACTGGCCGAGTTATGGAGCTCTGAATATCGCTGACTTAGACCACTTTACATCATTTCAATAGCCCTCTTGAAGACGATCCACCAATCAATGCGCAGCACTTGCTCGACGAGGCCGCTGATTGGTTAAAAATGATGAAATTCGAAGCTCCAGAACTCGCTCGGTTTTTGTCGCAGAAGAGTGGGACTTTTTTGTTTAAAATTTTAGAGTGTCAAAAACATTTGACTAAAATGTCTGATAGGACCAGGGGACTGTATAAAAAGTTAGCATTTGTAACTTTCTCAGAAATATATTTATTGAGTCAAAAAACATAAAATATAATTCTTTCCTTTATTTAAAGCGTTTTTCAATTGGAACTACACTGTAAAAAATATCCGTTTTTTTCCCGGACTTTTTCCGTATATTTGACGGTTTAAAATTGTTTTGTTGACAAAACGGTTTTTCACCGTTTTCCGCTCCAGCCATAAACGGTTTAAAACCGTCAGTTCAAATTCTATTTTTCGTCATACGGTATTGCTTTCCGTACGATAACTTTCCCTTTTCTTAAATGTAATTTTATTCCATTCATTTCATGTTTTTAATAGGGTTCCATCTCCGTAACCTTAAAACACGTGTTCTGGCAATAGTTGATTTTTACACCACTAGGTGGCGCCACTAGAGCCATAGTGACTTTAAAACTCAAATACATTATTTTTTCTTTATTTTATGAAGTCTCCGGTGGTCTAGTGGTTAGAGCGACTGCCTTTTATTTCTATGAACGCGGTTTCGATCCCCGGCTTGGAGGAGTTAGAAGTTTTGTCACCATCTTGCATCGAAATCGTCCAAGTAAGTTCAATTAAAAATTATATTAATTAAACTAATTGAAATGAATAATTAAGCCTTGATTAATTAATATTCCTAATTGATAATAGACATCAGCACATTTCAACTCACCTCGGAAATAAGGAGAAAAACAACTCAACTCAGTCGATGACGTCGCTTACTTCGATGACTTAATTTTTACGGAGAAAACTTAATTTCATACGGTAAAAAACCGTTGTGACTACGGATTTACTTCGTAACTTTTACGGGAAAAACTTGTTCCTGTTTGGTAAAAAACCGTTGTGCCTACGGATTTACTTCGTAACTTTTACGGTTTTGCACAACCAACTCAGCTGCCAGTTTAAAACCGTAAATTTTACGGGATTTTTTTTACAGTGTATATGTCTATCTCTAACGGTTTAGAAAGTAGCTATTGCTCCGCGATAAGTGTGGACACCCTGTATATTAATGGTTTATTTGCTTAGTTTTATTATCCGTTTGTGACAATATCATTATACATTAGTCTATTATTCAACCACTCTCCTTTGATGACAAACTTGCCGACCGGGGTTATTGATTGCGTTTAATTTTAACTGAATCTCTTATGCATAATTTGATATTGATGGTTACCTTAACAAAGTAATTTTAGACTTCAAATAAGTGATAGACATTTAACTCGTGTTTTTTTACCTGCTTGCACCTGTTTTGTTCGTTGTCTACGTGAACGTCCCTAATGGACTCAAGCAACTCTCCGCGTCATCTAGAATCTAATTGTACGTTACTGGAGCAAACTTCACTTTCATATTTCTAAAAAAAAGCCTTTGATTCCAACCTTAAAATGGCGAGACGCATTTTATGTCTAACGTCTGTAAGCATATTTAATATTTATGCCTGATAAAAGCATGGCTTCAACTTATTTATTGTTAGAACAGTGTATGATACCAGATAAGTGGCAACAGTCAGATGTTGAGCTACTTTGAATTTGATTAAAAAATAAGAGATGAGAGTGCGAGTACGAGTTCGGTTGAACGAAGTTACGATGTACGCAGATACGAAGTGTAATAGTTGTGTTTCAATGTTCTAATAAATGTTTGTTTAGTCTTTGAAAGTCTTATGAATCTCAATCAAAAAGCCAACACGTCATATTAACTGAACTGAAACATGTTGATAAAAAAATTAAAGATTAGCAACCATAATCTTTGAGATTATGGATATCATTAATATATTAGAGGACTTTATTTGCAGATTTCACTAAAACATTCATGCATTAAAAAAGAAAGTAAAATTCATTACAATATTACCAAAGAAAATGAAAAGGTAAGTAGGATTTTTATTCCTTAGCTTTCAACAACGGAAGAGCAACTCGCAATGAAATAATTGTATTAACAATAAAAGCGGCTTGAATTTTATTGCGACAATATAGAGTACTGTTGTGAATTATGCATAAAAATATTTTTTAAAATTTGTTAAATTAAGGGGGGGAGAAACAGATGACATTTATAATGATGTCATTGAAAAGATAATTTTTTTTAATTATAAGTCGTGTAAAGATTATTTTTTGTGGTATAATATTATAACCAAAAAAATTTGCTTGATCTTTAATTCACTAAAAATCTAATTAAAATTTGGAAAAAATATCTCCGAGGTGCCCATTCCTACCCCCACACAATATATTTGTGCCATCTTTCGTAGCTCTAGATCCAGCGGTCTGGCCTGTAGAGCCCCATCACACACATTTTCTTTAATTATTAGTAGAGATAACAAACGATTCACTAATCACTAATTATTTATTTTCGGTAACTGCATTCTGTTAAAGATAATTAACTTTAAACTAGCTGAACTCGCGCAGAGCATCTGCTGTCCGTTATATGCACGCCATGCATTTCCTGTCAAATTGGCGCATTCCTGCTCCTGACCGTTCATCTCGCCAAGAATGCAGCACGCGTCAACTATCGCCAAGAAAGAATTAGAGCCAAGTTGGCGATTCGGCGCTCATAGAAAATTCGCCAAGACAAAAAAAAAGGCACCAAATAGTGTGCGCATAACGGAAAAGTACCCAATATACAATATTCACAATAGTAAGCTACATGATGTTCATCTCAATTTGTGAATTCAACACGATTTCCCCGTCGCTGATTTAAACTATTTTGACATTTATCTGAATGTTCTTTGACTTCATTTCTAACTTATATCTTTTGAATCATTTCATCTAAAGTTTCATTGTATTGTAAGAAATAATGCGAATTTTACGTTTAGAACCCTTTTTTTTTCAGAAATTTGTTTTACACCGGAATGAATACACTTGCAGGCTATGCCTATGAAGTTATGCCTAACGTGGCTACCGGTTACAAACCAATCGTTGACATCATCAAAAGAAATTAACTTCTTTTCTGTGCCACATACCTTAGCGTTTTATGTATATAAATCGTTCACCATTCTATTATAAACGATATATTTATTTACTATTATCAAACGATTAAAAGTAGCACTATTACGTTTGAGAAATGTCAGAAACTAGTTTTATGACCTGCGTTTTGTGAATAAGAAAGATACATCTGTAATTTTTCTCTATCTCTATAACTTATTAAAGAGTTTCTTTAGATTTTCATTGCTCTTTTTATTGAAATGAAGGGGAATACTTTTCGAGTTCATAATTGTTCTACCAAAAAATTACGAAGTTTTAAATTTTATGCATTGCTTCGATTCTATTAGTCGTGTTTAGTAAAACATTTTCGACAAACTGACATTTTTTTAGAAAAAAGTTCCACCTTTTTCGACTAAAACTAACCGAGTTATGGAGCTCTGAATATTGCTGACTTAGATCACTTTAGACCATTTCAATGGTCGCCTCGAGGAAGATCTTCCATTTAAAGCTCAGCGGTTGCTCGACTCGACCGCTGATTGGTTTAAAATTAGGAAATTCAAAGCTCCATAACTCAGTCAGTTTTAGTCGCAAAAAGTAGAGCACTTTTTGTTTAAAATGTTGCCTTGTCAAGAATATTTTACTAAATATAACTAATAGGACCGGGGCATGTATAAATATTTCGACTTCTTAATTTTTTCAGCAACACCTTTATTGATTCAAATAACATAAAATATACTTCGTTACATCATTTAAAGTATTTTTTCCAACTGGCAGTATATGCCTATCTCTAACAGTTTACAAATTAGCTATTGCGCTGCGTTTAGAGTGGGTACCCTGTGTAAACATACTATAAAAGTACGATTTTATTCTAAGATCATTACTTCCAATTATTATTTTTTAAAGCGTTAAATTATTCTTTTTTTCTTTCACATAAGTGCAATGCCCTTCTTGTCGCCATGTTTATCTAAGATTTTAAGTTTCATAGATCAATAAATATTTATATTTTCTTCATTTAGATTCATATTAAATTGTATCTTTCCTATCAGGACAAAGGAATGTTTGGAATTCAAACATGTGTTGTTTACTATACAACATGCAATTATTCAAATTGCGTTTAATTTGAACTGCTGTAAAAAAAGAACAGCATTGTGTATCTGATGCTTAAAGCAACAGACACAGAATATACTCTACACATGATATACAGTGGCTTCCAAAATTTAGTATAAACAACTCATGTTCTTCATTAAACGTCTAAAATAGCAACTTAAAATATTCATTAAATATTAATACATACAGAAACGTTAAAATGTTCATTATAGAATGTATTAAGCAAGCAAATAAAAATGAGGAAACGATAATAATTTACTTGGCTAAATTTTTATGTTGAAGTTCCAAATTTGAGCGTCACAAAATTGAGTATACACTTCATAAAAATTTCAATTTGACCAACAGTACTTTTCTTTAAATGAACGAGTGTAATATATTTGGTGTTGTAATGCAACAGAAATTGATATCTATACGAGTTTATATATATATATATATATTTTAATTCTCGAAATTATCTCTAGAATTCAAACAAGTGTTGATACCCCTAAACTTGTAATTCAAATGTCTAAATAAAACAAATCTCGACGTGAAATTGCAAAGAATGCATGGAATAGTCATGGATACGTACAAAAAATCACCCAAAAATATAAAAAGTCTGAGTTATCAGCGGGAAGAAAAATTCCAATACAAATACTAAAATAATATAATACAAGATAATAGAATACAATAAAATACAAAGAATTAGATAATACAATAAAAATATAAGTAAAATAATACTATAAAAGTAATACAATACAAAATAAAAATGTGAATATAAATATAAAAAATACAGTCAGAGCAAACATAATAAGTATCTATAAACATAAATATTAAATAAATAAGTGTAATAAAAGATTAGTTTACAAATTATCAGAATTCTGAAATTATATATTCAGATTTAGCACTTTATAGGCTTTCTAGATGGATATACCGATTAAAAATAATTTGCAATGAACGAGATACAATTTTCAATATTTCAGTAGTGTTGCAGTGATTAAAACTCTTTGTCCTGCGAAAGATAATTAGATGCATAATTGTGAATGTAACTTTAACTAACAGTGTAAGGATTGATTTAGCGTTTCAGGAAGCTGAAAAATATTGTTATTAATTTGTTTCAATTCCTATAAATTAATTCGTGTGTTTTTGCTATTATATGGTTTTTATAATAAGCGCTATCCAACAAGAATGTGTAAAAGATGCATCATTTAGAATATCGCATCGCAGGCGACATAGGAGTGCAAAGAGTTAATGTTGTAGTCATTGTAATTCAGGTGAAATGTGAAAGATAATGGTATACGTATACGCTAAGAAAATTTAATGTCATTTTTCTGAAGTAAATTGAGATATGAATTTAACTTTTTTAGTCATGTGCTTTATCATCCAGCAAAACTCTTGGCTGTCAAAGATCAATTAATTTTTTTTTTAATTTCTCTTAAATATTCATTCGCAAAATTTCGTTTTGAAATCTTTGCGATAAATGATTAAGTTTTCTCAAATGGTACGACATCAAATGACAAAATTCAATGAATAAAAATAGCGATGAAAGCAGATTTCTTAGAAAATTACGATAGTTGTATTAATAAACCAAAGCGCATGCAGTTATATTACTGAGATGAAAATTATGTTCTAATTAGTCGAGGCAATTACTGGTTTTTTTCGGAATATGGAAAGGAACTATTCTTTGAAAATAAATTACAATACAAATAATATAATAAAATCTAGACTCATTAGGTGAAGTCAGCATATTATTTTCTCAAATAATTTTTAATTCATATTCGTTAAGATGCTCGTACTGAGGAATATTTATCTCTTTATTATGTTTTTATTGCCAATATATATGGTAGAAGAAATGGCACTATCAGTAAATATCTGTTAATGGATATGCTTAAAGTTTGCTTAATCGAGTTTTAGTGCTTGCTCTCCCGTTTAAGAAAAATAAGAAAAATTGCTCTCCCGTTTTCTCTACGAGATTTTTATTCTAAACAGATGATCGTTATTTTATATACAAATTATTATTAACCTTCTGGATACATTACTTTTTTATTTGTATGAAGGGTATTATTGATGGTTCATGTAGTTTGTAATAGATAGTTGTATTTTGCGTTGTAATTATTTTTTATAATTTAATAAACTACTATTATAATTTCACATTTTGTAATGTAAATATGCAGGGTGTCCACACTTATCGTGGTCCAATAGCTAATTTCTAAACCGTTAGAGATAGACATATAGTTCCAATTGGAAAAATGCTTTAAATGAAGGGAAGAATTGCATTTTATGTTTTTAAGTCACTAAATATATTTCAAAATAAGTTACGAATTCTAACTTTTTATACTGTCCCCTGGTCCTACCAGTCATATTTATTAAAATATTTTTGACACTATAAAATTTTAAACAAAAACAGTCCCACTCTTCTGCGACAAAAACTGAGCGAGTTATGGAGCTTTGAATTTCATGATTTTTAACCAATCAGCGGTCTAGTCGAGCAAGTGCTGCGCATTGATTGGTGGATCGTCTTCGAGACGGCTATTGAAATAATGTAAAGTGGTCTAAGTCAGTGATATTCAAAGCTGCATAACTCAGTCAGTTTTAGTCGTTGAAGAGTGGGACTTTTTCTGTTTAAAATATTAGAGTGTTAAGAATATTTTATTAAAT
>BGPR01032141.1:0-17653 GCA_013235015.1 Araneus ventricosus | reverse complement strand
CAATAAAATAAATTGTCTCGGAACATAGTGGGATAGATTATCCACATAGTTATTTAGAATGGTGCACGACTCATCCTAGATAAGGAATGTAAATCGAACAAATTTAATGTTTTGTAAGCAATAAAAAAATTGTCTCAGAATGTAATGGGATAGATTATCCACACAGCTATTCGGAATGGTACATGACTCAACATAGCCAAAGAAAGGAAACAAACAAATAAGCAAGAAATCTGATATTTTATCAGCAATCAAATAAATTGCCTTAGAAAACCAAGCATAAGATATACATCTCACTCAGAATGGTACATGTCTCATTGCAACACACAATACAAGATGAAAATAAACAAGGTATTTATTATAATTGAAACAGAATAGTGCAAAAGTCATCAAACTAAGGAAATTAACAAATTTGCAATAAATATTTGAGGTTCTGTTGAATACCTAGTTGTAATCAAATACATCGATGCAGTTTAATATAGGACTGGTTATGTGTGTAATTACTTAGACATAGTACACGATACCATGAGGAAAAGAATAAAAAAATAATAATAAAAAAAAAAGATATCTAAATACTGTTAAACAATTTGGAAGCAATCAAAAACAGTCTCAGCACAGTACGAGATGGATTATTCTCGGTCCTCCAGAGTAGTAACACAGCAATAAATTACAAAATTGCCTAAGATTACTGTGGGGTATAGTATCCTCATGATCACTCAGAATGGTGCACGATTCATCACAGGCAACAAAATGACAGCAAGAAAATACATATGCAATAATATGTTGTGGGATAGATGCTCTGCATGATCTTTTGGAGTGGTATATAGGACAAGTTAAAAATAATTGGATAAGAATTATCATAAAATTATGATTCTGCTGAACGATTAGAAATAATTAAATACATTATGACAAAGTTCTATAGCAGGGGTTCTCAAACTTTTTTCCCTCGCGTACCCCTTGATTAGTCTTTTCATTTTTGAGAACCCCCGGCTGTAGAACCCCCCCCCCCATCCGTCTATGCAAAGAAGTTTCTATCAATAATGGTAAGGGCTTAGGTAAGATTAAGAGTAAAATAACACAAATTAATGACATTTTCAGGACTTATTTTTAATTTTATTTCAATTTTAAAATCGTGTTAGTTAAACGGCAAAACAAATAAAAACAGTATTGTAATAAGGATCACATTAACTTATAAGGTTAGATAAAAATTGCACTTCGTAATAATCAGTTATTCAAATGCAACAAAATTTCAATGCGATCCTTGAGCTTGTTTCATGGAGGTGAGTTTTATAAAATTGGGTTCAAAAGAAGAAAGATATCATTTTATGTCTCGAGCTGTGTCAAGCCTATTTCGGTATTTATTCTTAATATATGTATAAGACGAGAATGCTCTTTCCACAAGTTCTGTGTTCGTGAACGGTATTAAATATTTTATTGCTTTAACACCGAGTTCTTGGTACTCTTCTTTCACTGCTACCCAGAAGTCAATCAAATTTCTTTTTTTAAATTCAGATTCTAATGAAGAATCAGTGGAAAGTTCAATTAATTTTTTTTTCAGATATTGTTAATTTTTTAGCTTTTTGAAAAAATGCTTCGTTGAATGGATTTAATATCCACATATCTGAATCACTGCGCTTCGGAAAATATTGTCTGAATGACAACTTAAGTCCTTTTAAATGTGATATTATACTAGTTTTTACTTATTTTGTTAACTTAAGTTCGTTCTCAGATAAAAAGCTGTGAAGTGTCTCAAAAACTTCATACTAGTTTTTTTAATACAGGATTCCCCAAAATTCAGCTTCTTAATCATAGACTCGATTTTGTCAGTGACCTTAAAAATGGTTATGCAATCCTAAATTAAGTTTATTTATTTCTGAAAAAAATGTCAGATAAGTACGCAAGCTGCTACAACCATTCACTTTCATAAAATTTAGAACTAAACGTAAAAGGGTGGTCTTCAAAAAACATAAGAACTTCATGTCTCAGTTCTAACAATCTTGTGAGTACATTTCCTCGCGAAAGCCATCTCACTTCTGTGTGCAAAAGTAACGTAGTATGTAGGCTGCCCATATCTCCACACAAAGATTTGAACAATCGGGTATTAGTTGAATTAGCCTTAATGAAAATTGCAACTTTGACAGATTGATTGAGTACTTCTTTCAATGAATCTGGCAAAGGCTTCGCTGCTAAACTTTGTCTGTGGATGCAGCAATGGCTCCAAGTTACATGAGGAGCGACTATTTTGATACGACCACATAAACCTTTATAACAGCCAGACATAGATTTTCCACCATCTGTGCAAACACCCAGCACTTAGCCCAATCTATTTCGTTTTCACAGAAATAATCCTGAATGGCATTAAATATGTCCTCGCCAGTACATCTTTTAGTGAGAGGATAACACAATAAGAGGTTTTCTTCAAGTTTGTTAACATTCAAATATCTTGCAATAACAAGCAAAATTGACAGATCGGAAACATCAGTGCTTCCATCCACCTGTATTGAAAAGAAGGGACTTCTTTTTATTCTTTCATTTATTGTAGCTTCAATGTCAATAGACATGTCCTTAATTCTCCGAGAAACTGTGCTGTTAGACGAAGGAATATTTTTGATTTTTTGGACATGGTCTTCACCGAACATGCATTCAACAGCATCCTTAATACACGGAAATACCAAATTTTCAGCGATAGTATGATTTTTTCCACTTTTAGCAATATGATAACTTATTCTATATGATGCCTCAATTGAAGCCTCATTTACTTTGTTCGTGGATATCAAACAAGAATTTAAATTAGGGCTGTTGGATAGTCGTTGGAAGAAACTAATATTTCTTTGCTTATAAGTTGGATGTTTTGTTTCTAAATCAGGGTTCGTACACATTTCCTTAAAAGAAAATCAAGGACTTTTAAGGACTAAAAAAAACCAAAAAATAAGGACCTCTAAATTGAATAAACTTGACGAATTGTTGCACGCATTTTTAAATAAAATGTCTCATTTTTGCAAATTCAACCTATTAGATGATAAAGTATAATATAAAACATAGATAGAAGATACATTACAAATTTAACACAACAAAAAAATCTTTAAAATATGCGTTAATAAATTGATGGAAAAAATCATGAAACTGGTAATCAAATTAAATATCTTTTAATTCCAAACATTTTTCGTTCAATTTTACACCCAAGGTATTCATTTTAATTTCTTTTCAATAATTGTTTTTCTTAGTTCATGCGATTGAATAAATAAATTTATGTCCTTTGACTTTTCAGCCTCATTAGCTAAATCATTTGTTTGGTGCATGTCCGTTTGGAGGTACATTTTCTTTTGTTTTAAAAAATCTATTTCTTCCTCTAGAGCTTATCATTTCAGTTGTTTTGTTTCAATCTTTTCTTTGGATCTTTCACTTTCTAAATACTGCATGTATTTTGAGCTGAGGTGGCATCCGTCCTCATTTCTTTAGTAATTTTTAAGTCATAAATAGCCCCAGACAGCTTTATAAATTCATGATTTACACGCTGGAAAATATATGAAGCATCTTTTAAATTTTCTATTTCCAGGGCCTTGTTCACCGAAAAACCTCATTGTCCATGTGACAGTATTAATACCATTTCGATAATCTTCCAAACTTTTTCATAATGATTATTGCTAAAATAAATTTGTAAAAAATTATCAAGGGAATCACTCTTTGGATTGAAAGACGTAAATTTAAATGAATTTGGCTTTACAATATTTAACAGAAAATCTGCATAGAGTAACAAAATTTCGTCGCAATCTTTTCCCAACATACGTTTATTTTGCGACAATACAATCAATACCTTTTTCATTTTTTCCTGTGCTTTTTCAGGATATCCAGCCATTACTCGTGGATCAATGCAAATAAGCAGGTCTTACTAGTGCGTAATTCACAGGACATTTCTGCATGAAATGTTTTATCATTGTTATGTTTTTCCGACTATCCTGTCTGAGTGTGAAAACATCCTTGTCTGCTAATTCCTTATTTTTTCTTTTCTTTTATTAGTTGCTCTGCAGCAAATCCTAAATACACTTAACTTTTATCATTATACAAGTTTGGGTCACTGAAGTTGAATTTGCATAAAGTCTCAGGTTTCTCAATTCTTTCATTCTCTGGTTTCAAAATTTTGAATGCAATCAATCATTAACAAGTTTTAAAAGCATCACTGGCAAAAAATGGAAGTAAAGGTTTACCACTTTGATACTGATCTAAAAATGGTAACAGCACTTTTGACAATCATTCCTATGGAACCATGGACCAATAAAGACAATCTGTAACTCCTCCCTTATTTCCCAAAGTGTATGCGATGGATAAGTAAGGATTTTCTTTTTTCCTCCAAAATTTGAATTTTTTCTTCAAATTCAGTTTCTTCCTTCTCTTTTTCCAATCGGATTTTCTTGTTCTGATTATATAACTGCTGTAATTTACTTTCTAATTTTCTCTTTTCTTGTGTCTTTGATGCTTTTTTTTTATCTAAATATTCTTTCTTCCTCACTAAACCCGCTCTATACCGATGTTTTGCACCACGAAGAGCTAACAACATTCTTTTAGTAATAGAGACATTTTCAACTCCCAAGAGATTTAATTCCATTGTATGCTCGTCTATGATTAATCAAACTTTGCTTTTTCAAGTTTTCAGCTAACATTGTTTTACTGACAGAGAAGCCCCGTTCCACTGAAGCATTTGCATGGGAGAATATAAAGCATAATTTTACAACCTGCCACAGATCTTCCCATTTTTTTTCCTTTGACAATAATCCATAGTAAAAGTTATCGAGCTCTAGATTGCACCCATCAGACAAGAAATTTTCAAACTCATCCTGATGTCTTTCTTTGACAACAGAGCAAAAGGATACATATTGGTCTTTTCCTCTTTCTGCCACTGTCTCGTTGATTTGGTTTGCATTATGTAGTACTTCAAGAACTATGCTAAACCGAGTTAACCCAATATTTGAATTATTCAACATAACAGAAGGATGCAAGCTGGATAAACCTTTAACAAGTTTATATTTGAGTGGGCTCTTATCAATAATTTTTTGAGCCAAATTCTACAAAATTTTCTGACAGTCCAGAAAAAAATACAGCTTTGTCTTGTCAGTTATTTTTAACTCTTTCAAGTATTTTTTTTAGCTCCATAGCCAATATCTATGCTCTTAGCTACCAAGAGACTATCTTTAGAATTGAGGTCAAGTTTCAACAATGCTGAGCCCTCAACAACTTTTTCAGGCTTGACAAATTTTTTTATGATCCCTCCTAACAGCTGAGATAATTCTGCAAACAAGTAGGGCACACGCACTTTTTCACTTTGAAAATTTGTCAAAAAAGTTTCGCATTGTAGTGACAATGACCTAACGAAAGCAAGTTTGCATTGTATGAAAGGATCTTTCATAGACGTTTTCAAAGAGGCCTTAAGTTTGCTATCAGTATGTTTTAATTGTGACAGATACTTCGTGACTGGCTCAACTATGTCAATGGCTCTTGCTGTGCAATCACTGTTTTCTAGCCATCAAACAGCACAAATTTTTTCGGAAAAATAGAACAACCTGTAATTCTAGTAAAATCTGCTCTTCTAGCTGGAGAATCCTTAAATAAATAATATAAATTTCTTAAACTTATTATTAGATGATTAAAGCCTAAGCTATTAAAGCCTAGCGAATCCATGACAGCCTAGTTTTTCATGACTTTTACTCAATTTTTCCTGAAAATCATGACTTTTGATGACAAAATTAAACCATTATCCAAATTCATGACATTTCATGACTTTACCTGACTTTCCAGGTGCGCGGAAAACATGCATATACCTCTTTCAATATGTTTGCAAAACAACACAATGATGTTAATTACAGTGAAACCTCTCTGAGCGGCCACCCTTCCGTTCCGAGAAAAATTGGCCGCTCAGAGGGGGTGGCCGCTCTGAAGGGTTTTCGTTACAATTACAAGATAATTGCTATAATACATAATATAAACAAGTCTGACACATATTTCTTATTTAAAATGAAGTTTGAGACTTATCTAAAGAGAAAATAGTACTTTATTTAATAACTTTTTACATTTTTTAAAAAAAGGATACAATTTGTGACTGTTTTAAGTTTTTGCCCTTCTCGGAAAAAACCATTTTGGATGGGCGAACCCACACGGCGGCCGTTCAGAGGGGTTGGGTGGCCGTTGCTAGGGGTTATTTTAACGTTAGGTCTATGGGCCGAAAATTCCGTGCCACGAAAAATTGGCCGTTAAGAGGGGTGGCTGTTCGAAGAGGTTTCACTGTACTATCTTTTCGCGATGCTTCATTTAATTTTACAAATTTTTAATGACCACAATGAGTGTTTAAAATCCTTCAAGATTGCTGAGCTCACTTCCTACCGGAGGGAGGGGCCTAAGGAGAAAAATAAAGAACACTATGCGTTTTTTCCCGGTCAGTGACAAAAACACTAAAGAGAAGAGAATTGTAGACCGGATATTCTGCTGTTGCTGTAGCAATGATGGAAAATGGAGTACAAAGGACTACTAGATTCTTGCCAGGTGGTTCAAAATAAAGAGAGAAAATAAAGGGCATTTCACTGCTGGTCCAAAAGGTTAGTTGATTAACGAAAGATGCTTCAGCTAAAAACACTTAGTAAATTGAAAGTGTTATAAGTACGAGGTGTGTCCGGAAAGTAAGTACCGTTTTGGAAAAAATCGCATAAAAAATGTTTTTTCAAAACAAAATTTATTTTTACTTGAAAGAGCATTTTGGAAACATTTTTCTACATAGTTACCACCATTGTTCAGACATTTGTCATAGCGGGAAACCAACTTGTCTATACCCTCTTCAAAGAAAGATGCCGCAAGTGAAGACAGCCACTGCTAAACACTGTTTTCTGCGTCGTCATCGCTGTCAAAGCACCTCCCTCCAAAACCAGCTTCAAGTTCAAGGACAAGTGGTAGTCTGAAGGTGCGAGGTCGGGGCTGTACGGCGGGTGATCGAACTGCTCCCAACTGAATTGTTGAATAAGGTTTCGAGTGACACCAGCGGAATGGTGACGTGCATTGTCATGAAGCAATACAATGCCTTGACTGAGCATTCCTCGCCGACTTTTGTTTTGAATTGCACGATGCAGTTTTTGCAATGTTTCACAGTATCGTACCGTATTGAAGGTTTCACCTCTGGGAAGGAACTCAACAAGCAGAATGCCCTGTCTGTCCCAGAACACAATGCACATGATTTTGTGTGCTGACAACGTTGTTTTGATTTTTTTTTTTTGTGGGAGACCGTGAAAGCCTCCACTCAATCGACTGTTGTTTTGATTCTGGAGTGACATGACAAACCCAAGTTTCATCGCCGGTCACAATTTTGTTTAGGAATTCATTGCCTTCTTCACTGTATCGGGTAAGGAATGTCAAGGCATTGCCAAGTCGCTTCGTTTTGTGGACATCCGTAAGCATTTTTGGAACCCAACGGGAACACAATTTGTGATAATTTAAGCGATTTGTGACAATCTCATGCAAAACAGTTTTTGAAATTTGTGGAAACTCATCACAAAGCATTCTTATTGTGAACCATCTGTTTTCACGAATTATCTCATTCACTTTTGCAACCAAACCGTCATTGACAACAGAAGGTCGTCCATCATTGAATCGTCGAACCCACTTTCTAACCATTCCATCAGTCATTACCTTTTCACCATAAATATCTACAAGTTGACAATAAATTTCAGCTGGCTTAACATTCTTTGCGTTCAAAAACCGAATTACAGAACACACTTCACAGTCGGCAGGATCAGCAATCGTCTTAAACATTTTGAATGCCCACTAACATATGTAAACACAACACAATCTGGCTGTAATGGAGTCAGTGGGCAGACAATCAACCAGAGACAAATGTGCACATGCGCGGAATTGTGACACCAGCACTGCGGTGGAACGAAATTGTACTTACTTTCCGGACACGCCTCGTACTTGGACAATATTTTTATCCCAAGCAACGCCGGGCATATCAGCTAGTTGAATAAAATGCAGTTATTTGAATTTAAAATTGATTACTGAGAAATGACAATAATAAACATAA
The DNA here is from genome assembly GCA_013235015.1 of Araneus ventricosus. Classification (NCBI taxonomy): domain Eukaryota; kingdom Metazoa; phylum Arthropoda; class Arachnida; order Araneae; family Araneidae; genus Araneus; species Araneus ventricosus. Next base: position 9,600 of record BGPR01032141.1, on the reverse strand, counting down.
AATACAACATTGTACCCAAGTCCAGAAACAAATATTGAAGCGCAATAATTTACAAAAGGTGAGTTAATTAATCTTTAATTTGATTTAAATCTTTCAAAACAACATGATCATGTTTCAGGATAGCGACTTAAAAAATAAAAATTTATTTGCAACAAGAACAACATGTTTTTGGCATTAAAAAAAAGCCAGGTATTTTTCTTGAGAAGAATTACTAGTATACTGTATTTCTTGGTCTTATAGCTAATTTATCTTCCACCACTGATCATGATCTTTCTAAATAGAGACTACTGATTTTAGTAAGCAGGGATGAGATTGGCAAAAAAGCAAAAAGACTGAAATCATACGTGAGCAAAAAAATTTGTACCATAATTTATACGTGAAAGATGTTTTAAGAAATAAAACATCAGAACATGCAACATGGTGGAAATATTCCACTATAATAATTAATTATTTATAATTCAGTATGTATAAATAAGAATATTAAATTATTATTAAATCATTTACATTAAAAGTTAACAAACAAGTTTAACACATCATCAGGGGCATCAGAAAATACAAAATTAGACATTAAAACATATTTACCACCTGAACATCACTGAGACGCAAGATTCACCCAACAGAAGTCTGAGAAGAATTATATTTAATAGCCTTTTGATAAAAGTTAGCTCAAAAAATAAATAAAAAATAAGGACAAATAATTTCTTTTGCTTCATTCAATTGTGTAAAGTGTATTAGCTCTTTATAAATTATAATAATGTATCATATACTGAATTCTGTTTTATTTCTTTAATTTTTATACATTTTCGCAAAAGTAACAGCATAATGATTTTGCATCTTATAAAGTGAGAGGGGTCAGTTGCAATCAGTGATGTGGGGTGGGTAAATACCCCAAAACTGGGTATATTGCGGGGAAAAAAAAACGTTTCGAATGCTGATTCACAATGAAACATACAAACTTCTATAAATATCCAAAAACTTGATATTTTGCAAGGAAAAAAAGTATTTATGAGTGACTATTCAGAATTAAACTTAAAATTTATAAATACCCATACACTGAATATTTTGCAAAAAAAAAAAAAAAAGTATTTGTGAGTGGTATTTCAAAATAAAACATATAAAATTTATAAATACTAACTATATATTTTGAAAAAAAAAAAAAAAAAAAAAAAAAGCATTTTCGAATGGTGATTCAAAATGAAACATAATATTTAAATAAAATAAAAATTTTAATATACCACGTTTTTAAAACGGACTAAAAAGTAAAAAATAATTTCTTCTAGTCCCATACAGATTTATAACCCCATACAGATTTAAAACGAAAAACGTGGGGCGCATGCAATAAATAATTGATGCATAAGTAGTTTATTTCAGTCGCTAACAATTTTTTTCAATGGAAATTATATGAACTGTTGTGTGAGTTTTCTCAACGACAGCTACTCCCTACACTCCTTACTATTAAATATTGCATGCGCCCACGTTTTTCGCTTTAAATCTTTATGGGGTTATAAATCTGTATGGGGCTAGAAGAAATTATTTTTTACTTTTTAGTCCGTTTTAAAAACGTGGTATATTAAAATTTTTATTTTATTTAAATAATTATTTTCTGCTTTTCAGTCTTCTGTGTGTGAAATTTTGCAATCGATTCTAACCATCTTGATGAGATTATAATGGAGACATGTGGCAAATTTCAGGTTTATTTCAGTTTCTCTTCACCTGATCATAAATAGAAAATTGTTATTTTCCTGAAAAATTAAGTTACTTGACGCAGAAACCTTCGTGAAAACAACTAGCACCCGAACAGCATTTTACTCCCCCCCCCCCTTCTGGAATTTCACGGCAAACAAATTATTGTCACTCTGGCATAGCAAACCTTCCCCTCCGAACTTCAATCCACTCTTCGATGTTCCCCCGCTATTCGCAGCAGAATTTCTTGGAATCCTACAAACTCGAGATTCCCTTCCTCGCTATTCACGAGTGACCACAGACTTCGATACGATATCCTTAGTCTATGCGAGTGACGCCTGGACAGCGCCATCTATCGAAGCTCTGGGTCAGTGAAACACAAAATATGAAATAAAAAATTAACAGACAAACAGACAGACAAGAAAGCGAATTAATATTGCATTGTCATCTAGTTCTGAGCTATGTTTAAAGTTTCAAGTCTCCAGCTCATCGGGAAGTTAGTTTAAAATTCATTGCAAAATTTGTACCGAACAGACAGACAGACAGACAGACAAGAAACCGAGTTAATAAAAACGTGGTAAAAATGATAACTATCCCAAAACTGGATATTTTGCAAAAAAAGGCATTTGCGAATGGCGATTCAAAATTAAACAGATAAAATTTCAAAAAATGAGTATTTGCGAAAAGTGATTCAAAATGAGTTAAAAAAATAAGTAAGTACCCCAAAACTGGATTTTTAAAAAAAGTATTTGCGAATGGCGATTCAAAATCAAACATCTAAAATTTTTATACATAATACATAGTTTATAATTTTGTTTTAAGTTTTGACTAAATTATAAAAAAACCCCTAATTGTTAACAGGATTCAGAATAAAGCATTCTAAAACTTAAACGGGATCAGGGGATAATTTAGTTTTTCCGGTTTGAAACTATGACACTTACAATAGAGTATTAATTTTCAACACCGTTTATGTTATACTATTTCGGAAATCATCTTTTCGCCAGGAATATAATTTCAACTGACTCTCTTATGCATGATTCCCTTAACAAAGTAATTTGAAACTTCAAATTGTGATAGAGATTTACGTAGCCTTGCACTTGTTCTGTTCCTTGTCTATTTGAAAGTCCCTAATGGAGTCAAGTAACATGTAATTGTACGTAATCAACACGAACTACAATTTAACAAACTTGATTTCAACATTGAAATAGCGAGCCACGTTTTACGTCCAGCAGCATGTTAGCTGGCTTAAAACATGCCGATAAAATGAATTAAAACATAGCAACCATAATTTTTCAGTTAACTGGATTATTTCCTAATATACTTACTATCTTGAGAGCTTCCCTTACAGATTGCACAGATAAATTGATCAAATAAAAAAGAAAGTAAAATCCAATAGGATATTATCTTAGCTTTCAACAATAGAAGAGAAACACTCAATTAAATATTTATTTTAACAATGAAAACAGTTTGAATTTCATTGTAACAATGAAAAGTATTGTTTCAAAATTCTGCTTAAAAATATTTTCAAAAATTTATTAAAATTAGAGAAAAAATCGAATGACAATTGATATCATTAAAAGGATATTTTTTAAAATTTTCAGATGGTGTAAAAATCATTTTTATGGTGTATTATTTTCGGAAGTTGTTAAGGAAAAATGCCAAAATGTTGCTTAAATTTTAATGAACCCACGCTTCAAAGTATGTTTGCACAAACTCTGTTGCTCTAAGCCTAGCGGTCTGTCTGGTAGAGCACCAACATAAATCCATTCTCCTTTATTCTTAGTAGAGATAGGCAGCGTCAATGAATCTTGTGATCCATAATTTACTCACATTGTCGTGCTGGAAGTCAAACATTCTTGTTTTGATTTAGTGAATACATAGTCGTTTACTTTACGAGTATTAATATTACTATATATTTTACGTTAAAAGTAAATAAAAAGGCAAAGTTACCTCCTTGAAGCTTTTAATGTTAAGAAAAGATAAAAGTATCCAATATAAGTACTGTAATGTTGAGTATAAACATGCCAATGTAAACAAAATGGAGAAACATATAAAAAATATTTCATAACTTCTATTGGATTAAAAAAGGTTTTGAAAGGGATAAAATAGATGATGAATTTTCTTTTAATCAAATTCCAACCATGACAACTACTTCAAATTTAGAGTTTCAAGAACATTTAAGTATTGATGTTTATGATCTAGATGAATCCAATCTAACCAGGAAACTTTGAGTGCGTGCATCTAATATATCGTCAAATAATGCAACAGTTTCAGCAACAAAGGAATTCAAATTTCTTGCTGCTGAAATTTTGTTGCAAAGGTCACTTAACTTTGTTGAAAGTAATATGAGCGAATATTACTTTCAGAATAATTCTCTTTTAAAAACTGTTAGAGCTGAAACATCTATTAACTTCTCATCAGTGATGTCTGGTACTTTGACTAATAATCCAAAAAGAATGATAAACAATTGTCTTTAATTTTAGTTTCTATTTATCAGTTGTTTATCAATTTAAACCAAATTATTATTTTTTTAATTTAGTTAAAATAACTCTCATTTTTAAAAAGTAGCAATACATTATTATTCTTTTACTCATTATATTAAAAAAGGATTGACATTTAAACCACACATTTTATGTAAGATCTACGATATAGTACTGCGTTTTTTTTCTTTCTTTTCCCAATTCATTTTTTTAGCCTTTATAGAATTCAGAAGGTTCATAGAATTAGATTTCTTTTTTATCTTACCTAATGCTTAATGTATATTCTATACATATTTATATTATATAGAGAAATCATATTTCCCAGCAGTGCCTGTATTTTTTCTGAATAGAGTTAATTGAAAAATAAATACCCAGGTAAATACCCATTTTGGGTATTTACCCTTAAAAATAAATACCTGGGTATTTTACATCACTGGTTGCAATGACAGATTCATTTAGCATTATTGTTATTTGAAACATTTTCTTAATTGTTAAAGAAGTGGTTTTCTTTCGTTTTGTTATTTGTGTGGCTTTTGTTGGTAACAGATCTCCATTAACATGCTTCACCCCTTGTTTTGGAGGGCTCCTATCTTTGAAAGATTTTTCTTCAATAAAGGATGTGTTTGTATCCTCTGCAAGTTTATTTTCAGTAGAGGCAAAAGTTTTTGCACAGTGTTCATTAGTATCTCTTTGTTTATTACTGGCATAGTTGTTGAGACTACATTATCTCTAGAATGTCTAGGTAAATCATCGGTTTTATTTTTTACTTTGAGAAGATTTTTTTTTAATGTTTTATTCTCTTCTTTTTTGCTGCAATTGCACACAGCTTTTTAGCTACCTCTTTTGACAGGAGTTTTTTGATGTAGTTTATTTGTTTTTGTTCCATTTTTTTTTTATTTCTTCATCTTGGTAAGCCCTCAAGAGGACCTTAAGTTAACTATTTTTTTCCGACATGTTCATGAAAAAAAAAAAAAAAAAAAAAATATATATATATATATATATATATATATATTTGCAAAATATGTCACAGAGGTTTTGTTTTCTGCAAAAAGGTGGTAATTAATACTTTGAATGGCACAGAATATGTTGGAATGTTCATCCTTGTAGAGCTTGCTGATATAATGTTGATTCTTCAGTAGAAGATGAAACAACTAGTTTCCTAGCTGGTGGAGTTAAGCAGAGTGGTCGAGCATATTTTCCCAGAATTTTCTTTCAAAAACGGAAGATAGAAAGGTTTCTTTTCTTTCTGTAAAAGCGGAATGTTTGGAAGAAAGGGAAATTTTTGCGGCGGAAAAAAAAAAAATAAAATAAAAACGGAATTTTGAGAGAAAAAAAAAGCGAAATTTCTCCAAAATAACAAAAAAGCGGAAATTTGTGAAGAAGCGGAAGACTCTCATCCCTGAGTAAGAGAAGCTTAAAAGGTGTCTTACTATATAGTGGTAATGTTCTTGCTTCATTTCCTGCACCTCATTCAGTAAATTTAAAAGAATCAAACGAAAACTTTGATTTTCTCCTCATTAAAATAAAATATCAAAAATTTAAATAGCAAATTTTAAATCTTATTACGCCTTCAAGGTGGTTATACAAAAATGCCCCATTTCCTATGCGAGGGGGATAGTAGATAAAACAATGTTGGATAAAGATAAAATAAAACTTTTTTTTAAAGTATAAGCTTTTATTCATGTGAAAAAAAAATGAATGCAAAAGTTGAAAATAATTTTTCTGACTATAATAAAATGCATGGTTCGAACAAAAGCGTGGGCACCTTATATTTTATGTATATTTCCTTAAACAAATGGAATATTCCTAGAAGATAAAGGTGCCCATGCTTTTATTCAAACCATGCATTTTACTGTAATCAGAAAAATTAGTTTAAAACTTTTGTGTTCATTTTTTTGCATTAATAAAAGCTTACAATTTTTTTACAAAAAACTTAACATTTTTTTTAAAAACTTATTTTCTACTTTTTAGTGACTACTGACACGAATACACACAACATGTTAGGCATAGTAAAACCAAATTCAATTACCGAATTCTCCAATATAAAACACGTATTAAATATTCGTTATGATTACATATTACGAATTTGAAAAAACTATGACACAGATCGAGAGACGAAACAAGACTCACTTCCCCAATCTGACCTTTGACCCTCAAGCTGCTCTGAAATGGGGATGATTCACAAGCTGCGCCCCCTTTTATTGTGTGTTGTATAGGGGTGTTGTTACAACCTTACGTAACGTGAGGTTATTACCACATTAAAAACTTTATTGCCCAAATATAAAACTAAAATTTAAATATCATTTTGCTAAGTTTAAAATAGGTATAGATTGCATTTTTTTTTTGCATAATATTGTATTGTCTCCGGAAACCCACCACTATGCTAAATTTCACAGCTGTAGCTTGAATGGAAGTGGGTAAGGAATCGATCTCAAGATTTGTGGACAAGACACTTTGAAAGCTTAAAAAAAAAAGGCCTCTAAGGAGCAATTTAAATTTAGGATCAAAGAAGCGAGTTGGCAGAATTTAGAGAAGATCCAAACAAATCCTCTTACCACCCTTGCATATAAAACCAGGATTTAAAAGTCTGCATAAAAATGGAGATTGCATTCAATATTTGACATTTTGCCACATTTATCAGAAGGTAAAATCAAAGAAGGCATGATTGTCAGCTCAAATATAAGATAGTTAATAAAGGATAAAAATTAGAGGGACGAATGGAATCTGTAGAAAAAATCCAGTGGGAGTTGTTCTCCCCTAAACTTTCTCATATACTCCGTAACACATGTGGAGGAAAAATATGCTAAAAGGCATTGAAACGCAACATGCATCTCTAGCACAGTTGGAGAAAAAAAGTTGTAATAGAATATCTCAGGCACATTTCCAGAGTGCTTAAAAAATAAAAAACAGAACTGATGAATCAATTGGTACTAACTTTTGTTTTGTTAATAACAATTACCCTTGTTTTGTCCAAGTGACATTAATGCAAAATCCACTAACAGAAAAAAATGCATTATCAATTATAAAATAAAACTAACCGTAAATCAAATATGTAACTCTTTTCAAGAAAATATTTGTGACTGACTATAAATCATCGAAATGAAAGCAAAAGGCAGATCAAAATGAAACGAGCAGAATTTCGCAGTGAGCCAAGATGTAGTATGGTGAAATAGAATTGGAAGCTGGTGTGATTTCGCAATAGGGTTAGCAAGATAAGAAAAACCAAATTTCGAATTTGAACGCCTTTTTTTAAACCGATTTACACAAAAATTGGATACAGATCTAGAATTTAGGTTAGAAGGCCACATACAGAATTTCATTTATCTAAGTAATTTTGTTAAGTTATTGCATTCAAAAGTATGCGATTATACAGACAGTCAACCCTTTGATGGATTTGGCCAAAATTTTATACGGACCTACATTCATGATGATAAAACTGTGTACCAAATTTTATCCATCTAGCTATTCAAGTTTTTGAGTAATAGTGTACACATGAACGTGGACAGACTTCCTGTAGATGGATTTGATCCAAAATTTGAAACCTACACATTATGTGTAAAGATCACTTAACAAACTTCATCCCTGTAGCTCTAATAGTTTTCGAGTTATCATGTTCACAGACAGAAACACAGACATAATTCCAAAATTGTGTTTTTCGGTCTCGGGGAGGTCTAAAACGTGGAGAATCATCAAAATCTCGAGTTCAAAGTTTTTGACGATTACAACACTTTCTCTTTGTATGTGAGAAAGTAAAAAAAAGGTTAGTTTGAAAGATGCCTTTAAGAAATTACAAAGATCCTAACAATACAATAAAAAAAATGCTACAAAACTTTGAAGAACTGGAACACAAGCTTAAAAATACACTTTTCGCATTCCCATTTTGAGTATTTTCCTGAAAATCTTATGTGTTGAGTAAGGAAAAAGGCGAGATATTTCACCAAGATATAAAATGCATGAATAAAGTATTATAAGGACAATGGAATGTGAATATGATGGCATATTCAGATTCTAAAGGACAAAAACCTTCGTTTGGAAGGAAAATTAAATTTGTCTAATTTTTATAATCCAATTTCTTTTTTTTAGATATATATCTGACTTTATTAGTTATTTGAGCTTTTCAAGTATTTTTTGTAAATAAATTTTACTAAAATAATGAATGTTTTGTAAATCGTATATAAGAGTGCTTTTAAAAATGTCTCAAATTTGAAATCCCCAAATGTAAAAAATCCTTATGGGATAAGAAAAAGATATTTCCGAGATCAGCATGGCAAATGTAAAATAATTTCCATAAATTTATGTAAATATACTCATTGAACTGAAATTATACTCATTCATAACAGACAAGGAATGAAGAAACATAACATATCAAAAGAAATATGGTATAAATCTGTCACTTTGTAAAAGAATGGCAGGTATATTAGAATCTTTCTATCAGATAAGAGATTTTTCCTTTTCCAAATATCTGCAAAACTAGGCAACAAAATGAAACTAGACACTTATTTGTTAATAAAATAATAACAGCAATTTAAATACTTACAAACACAACTTCTATCAAAAAGCACCACACAACCATTATCACACAGTTAAAAACAAAGAATCAAAATTTTAAAGCAAATATGGAAATAAATTTTGGCTCTAGTGTGTTATTTTCTGAAAACACCGGATTAGAAAATCCACACAGATATTAAGAATGAAATGAAATATTAACTAGAGAAAATCTTGGCTTGAAATCTTCTGCCTTTGAGGCATTCTTAAAAAATGTCTCTACAGCTTATTTTGGTGGAATAATATTTGAAGTCACCAGCCCTATGCTGTATAGCCCGGCTGTAGTTTAAAAATGAGACAAACCTTTCTTCATCCATCTCAAGACTAGACTCGCTTTCAGAAAGGTGACGACACAAAGCTTCACGTCGTTCTACCTCCATCTGAAGTTTCCTCTGAAGACGCAAATTTTCTTCTCTGCCATGTCGCTCTTCCATAGCAAACTGAGCCATTTTTTCAGAATCTAAACAGAAAACAGATTATAATAATGCATACAAACAGCAACTCAAAATGCAGCTTTAAAATTTGAATAAAAAAATATTTTTTAAGTAATGAAACATTTTTACTTGGTTATCAATATTCAGAAGCCATTCAGATTCAAAATAAAATCACAAATCTGTTTACATTTGTATATTTCATACAATCAAAGGGTAAATAATCATTCATGAAAAAAATATCACTTGAATGATAAATCGTTAAGTGCTTAAGAACTACTTTATGACAAACACCCAGTACAGATTTTTCAACTCAAATGAAAAGAGAGGCAATATCTTTTATGTGAAAAAGCTATTCCTAAACTAAGAGATCTTAACTGAAGTATGCTCTCTCCTACCATAGAAAACAGGCCTCATTCAATTTCCAAGCATAGTTCGAGGTTTTTCTCTTCTTTCTGCCT
>BGPR01032140.1:0-17653 GCA_013235015.1 Araneus ventricosus | reverse complement strand
GACAAACACTTTGCATGAATTGTTTGGAATGATTTCCGTTTGTATTTCTTTATCCGACAACAAGCAGCCTGATGTTTGACTTTCTTTACTTTCGGATACTGGAAGAGAAGTTTGGACATCTTTATCTTGCATGTTTTGGTCCAGAGTTTCAGTGGATTTGCTGCAAAATTCTTTTTGATCAATTTGAGTGGATGCATCTCTTTGAATCAAGACAGCTTGAGTCGATTTTTCAAGAAACTGCATTCTTTCTACCTGTGTAGCTGCATTATTTGATTCATACACTGTTTGCGTGCATTTTTCTTGACACTGACGAACTTCTGTCTGAGTGAATGCGTCTCTCTTCATCTGAAGTTCATCTTTCCTGATGGCACGATTCAACAAGACTAGAAGATAGCCAAATATGATCAAAGGTATCAACTCAAAAAGATCCGCAAATGCGAGGAACTTCATCATGATCCATAACCATGGGGTGGCGGTCATCCAAGCAATAACTTTAGGGAAATCCATCGCAATAGACTGGAAGATGAAAACAATTATCCACGGAATTAAGACAAAGAATTATTTGTTATTTTCAATACGAAATCTCTTGCTAAATATCATTTCTGAAAATTAACTTTTCGCTTTCAAATCTGTATATGATCTGCAATAAAATACAATCCATTTTAAGATCATTCTTTGTTTTAATGCTTTGTTGAAACCAGCAACAATGTGAAACAATGAATTTATTCTTCGACAACAATATAACAACAAATGTTTTTATTTTTTTTAAATCTTATTTTTGCAATTACTTATTGTTACTTGCATTGTTGGGAACGCACTATATATTTAAAATAATTTCTGAAACCATACGATATATCCCCAATTCCATCCACTGTGCAGATTTTGAAATTTTTTATTTCATATGGAAGATTATGACCCATAAATATGTTTTCAATTGTGTTCTGTGACCCACCATCCTCCATTTCGGAGAGAATTCGATAAAAATAAACTACTCCACTGAACATAGTTTATGGGGTAAAATCACGATATATTTCTCGATGTCCAAGACCAATTTCTATAATTTTCATTTCATATGCTAGCTTATGACTTCGAGATGTGTCGTCAGTTCTCGCCTGCATTCGACCACCTGTATTTTCCAGAGAAATCGAATAAATTTTGCTGCATTGTATATTCTCTATAGGGAAAATACATGAAATAGTTTTTCAGACCCAAATACTGGAAATATTTCTACAATTTTTCTTTCATATGAAAGCATATGACACTTAGATATGTCATCAGTGGACGCCTTCCACCCACCACCCTCCATTTTTAGAGAAATCGGAAAAACAGAATTTCACTGTACATAATATATGAAGAAATACCTTGACAGAGTCCTCCAACCCCAAACAATAGACATATTTTCAAACTTTTGATTTCATATGAAAGCATATGACCACTAGATAACCACAAGTCTGAAGTCACCTCGACCTGCCTAGGCATACGGGAACTAGATAAGTAATAAATGGTCCTTTGTCAGCCACTAACCTCCATTTTCGAGATATATCGCAAAATAAAACTTTTTCACTGTCTCTAAACCTCTACAACCGCCAATTTATTTCAAAAAGTTACACTCATTAATTTGAGGTTTCAATATTACGTGCGAATAGCTGGACGCCGAAGACGGCTTATATTTTGATTTTTTGAGCAAAAAATTTGTGTTTCGCAGCAAAGAAACTTTTAGAAGAATAGAATTTTAAATTCTATCACAATAAAGTCTTTAATATGCCTAGAGTGAAAAAGTGAACTTCCTCTAATATATATATATATATATATATATCAAAACAATCAAAAAACAATGGACATATATAGATGTACACAATAATAAACAAATACAGAAATCAGGATAAAAGACATTTATATACAAAAAGAGCAATAACCATTCAAGAAACTAATACTTTAATCGAAGAAATACTATTTCATATGAAGTAAACATTGGGAAACAGATACTTTATGGTTAACATAAATTCTAAAACATTTAAACATGGAAAAACTTCACTAACATGGTGAATAATTTGTTTTTTTCCTTTTCTGAACTGGTTGATTTCTGTATTTAACTATGATTGTATATATGTATATATATATATAGAGAGAGAGAGAGAGAAATAATGTAGGAATTTGTGTGTATAAACTTTGACTTCTGTTGAAGTTGAATATTAAAGGTTTAAAAAATTAAATTTTATACTTTCCCAGTAGAGCAAAGGTGTCAATGAGTGAAATGTTCTTGTTGCCCTCATCTATTCATAAACTAAATTTAACGATTCTATTTGACAAACTTTCATAGATATTTTAATTTTTTTAATTTCAAGGGGCTTTTCACAAATTTATATGGAGATGTTTATTACAGAAATACAAACTTATTTAATATAAAGAAACAGCGAAATTCAAATATTTGTGATCCAATCATGATGGGTTGAAAAAGGTTTGGCAATTATGGATACCGTTACTCAATTTCATTTGTAGATCGTTACAACTATAGGCTTGGTAAAGAATGGGGAAAATCAACTTCAGAAAATGAAAATTTAATGTATAACAGCAAAATATCCTAATATTGAACAAGAATACTGAATTATTTGCTATTAGTATTGAACGAATTATTAAGCTTCACCTGAAAAAAGAACTCACTAAAATCATTTTAAATATCCATTGTTCATTTGTATTCTTATTTGCTTACTTCTCCACTCTGAGAGTTCGATTGTCCACGTAAAAAGATAAAAACGAGAAAAGAAGACGGAAATTGAAAGAAAAAGTAAGACAAACACAGGATAGAGCAGCGCAATACTTCAATTAATGTAATTAATTTTGTAATACTTCAATTAATGTATTATTTGACAATTTTTTAGATTAAGCGAGAGTTAACAAATACAATGTTATTTCCTGATTCCGCCCTTTAAATAATTTTTTGATAAATGTATATTATCTGTAAAATCTACATCGAAATACTGGATCAAACAGCAGTGAGAGGTATAGAAGAGTGGTCGAAGCCAATAAATTTGTCTTCTTATATCTTTACATTTTGCATATATAAGAGTGCAACTTTGTTTGTGAATAGATGAATATGTATGAGAATCATTTTACTATATGACTTTCAACGATCCAAAAGAACTTTTTACACAAATGTCAAATCTGCAAACTTTAGGCCTGAGAAAGAAATGCATGCACACTTCCAAAAGAAGCTTTTGATACCGCCGACAGTGTTCCTCGGATAACATATTTATTCCTTCATGGTGAGAAAATTTCGAGATTCTTAATTTTTTGTACCTAAGACACAAAAGTGTCATGAAAACCAGGGAGACAATTTTCTTATGTAAACAAATGGATAAAGTGCAACAACTTCAATAGACACTTGAAGCTATAAATCAATTTCTTTTTCCATATTTCTCCTGGTTTTCTGTTGAAGGTGCCTTCATAAAGTAAATGTATAACGTTATATTATATATATGTTAGTTTAATTCCTAAATATGGCACAAATGCATAGGACGAGAAATAATGCGATCGCTCATTATGCGTAGAACACCTGATATACTGCCGTCGGCTGAACGCGGTTTTTTGTCAAATTAAATTAAAGTAAAGTTTTGAAACAACACTTGGACTATTTTGAGACAAGCCCCTTACTTTGATGACGAGAACGGTATTCCACCCCCCTCTCCATGCATCCGTACCGCCTTAGAACGTTTGAACCTCGATTTCAGATTTAATGTACACCAGGTAAATATACACGGTGAATCTTCAGAGGAGCCCGGTTTGAATCTTAGAATGCCTCTGTAACGAAACCTTAGTACCAAGCAACCACGGTCTCCCGCGACAGCTAAGAAAATATCGTTTGAAGAATTTATTGGAAACGTGTGGGTATAGTGTCAATAACTGTACCATCAATGCAGAACATATTTTGCTCCTGGGATAATGAAAGACTTTTCGAGGACGAGAAGAAACTCTCCTTCTCTAAAGAGGCTCAATTCAGGTACTGATACAAAGTGCAGACTTCGATGATCTTATCAGGACTGGTGACATTAATTAATCAGAAAACGCATTAATTAATTAGTAATTAGCAACCTTAATCTCCCTTAACTTTAGATTTACTTATAAAAAAGCTATAGGTATGTTCATTTTAATTACTGAAAGCAATGTACTTCGGTTGGGAAAGGACTCAACGAAGCCGCTGACCGAGCTCCAAGTTTGTTTCCTCCCAAAATCGATTCGAATAATTAGAGATTCTTATTCAGATTATTGGAGTTCTACTGCATCGTGTTCAGAAGCATATAAACGATTACACAGATTGATTTTCCTTGGCGGACTTCGCCCAATAAGTGACACAATCTACAATTTTGGTGTGAAGACCATTTACTAAGTTTCATATTGCTAGTTACCTCCATTCGTTCACTATGAGGAGCATTATTCAAAAATCAAAATCGAAGCTAGTCCAGCACTTAGCACTTCGCATGCAACCTCTCTTGTTAATGTCGCTGTCCTTGTCATATCTAACTCTTTCTGTTTATGTTTTCACAATGTCATCTCTCATATCTTTTCATAAATGTTATGCTACGTCACAAGCATATAGACCAACATCAATTTGTTCTCCGTCGCCAAACGGCCATTTCTCACTTGTTAACACGCTAACGTAAATGACGTCTATAAACGTCAAATGCTTGGGATTGTAGATACAAATGACTTCTATTGCCGTCCTATATTCTTAGTGTTATAAATAAATTATTAAAATGTATATCAGTGTTAAATATATTTCCTATGAAAGTCTTTATTGTCCTGATAGAAATGAATAATTAAATATGTATCACTATCCGCCTTTGGCGACCTGCTTGTTCGCCGGGAATATGATTTCAATTGAATCTTGCATCATTTTATATTCATGGGTCTATTAACAACGAAATTTTAAACTTCAGATTGTGGTGAGATATATAACCCTTGTTCCATTAGTGACATTGGACCTCTTCTGCTCACTGTCTACATAAATATGCCTAATGGAACCAAATAATTGACCATGTCCTGTAACCTCTAATTCCCTGTTGTTGGCACTATCTTCACTTTCTTATTCCTCTTGTGAAATATGCATTTGATTTCAACATTGAAATGACGCGGCACATTTTATGGCCAGCGGCAAGTTAGCTGGATTAAAACATGCTGAGAACAGAATGAAAACATAGCAAACATTACCAATCAGCTTTATGGATAAAATAATAAATAAAATTTCGAAAAAGGGCTCCGAGGTGGACATTCCCATCCTCCAAAGTATGCTTGTGTCAAATTTCGTAGCTCTAAGATCCACGGTCTACTCTACAGAGGACCAGAACACAGACACACACAGATTCTTATTTATTATTAGTAGAGATTAAGTGCAACAGACATTTTATTTTAGTTATTCCCAGAATTGGAAATTGCTTTCAATTTAGCGTTAGCGTGCTCATAGAATTTAAAGATGTGCATAGCCGCAAACATTTCATTCATTTTACTTTAGTCTGTTATCAAGTGTGATGGGGGAAGATTCAAAAATTGTTCCTCGGAAATTTTGATAAAAGCTGCTGTTTCTCCCTCGTGGTATGAAGTATTTTATTTATTTTTTTTCGCCTTTATGCAGCGTTATGGAGAAAAACCAGATTGCAGCGGAAGGATTACTGTGAAAGTCATGAGTACTCTTTTTCGGATAGTGATAAAACTGAAGAAAGTGACCTCCCCCCCCCCCCTCACACACCTATGCGCCGGCGGGTATTTTGTGTTTCAGAAACATCTAAATGAATTCAAATTAACTGAATTAATGTGAAAAATAAAGTTATATTGATTTTTAAAAATATTTTGAAGTGAAAACGTCTTCCCGCTCGTTACAGTGATAGTCGGTCGAATTTTCTTGTGTGACAAAATACCGTCAGATTTAAATCGCTGAAAACTAAGAGACTAATAATGCGAAAAGTATGTTGACCCCACAACGGATAGATGTGACGTCATCCTACCAGTGTAGGCACAAGCGCGTGATTGTTATGAATTAGCTTTATGTAAGGTTATAAATAAGTGTAGCGTCGAAACGCATTTAGCCTGGAAGTTGATTCTGGCGTAACTTTAAAGAGACTGACGAGTATTACCAGGACGCAAAGTGAGTAAATAAAAATATATTTAACAGAAAATAAGTAAAAATCGGTATTAAATTGAAAATTTCTAATCAAGTTTTCTGATTATAACATGCAGAGTTTTCTATCGAATTGTACGAAACTTATAGAATACTTGGCAATACGTAAAAGGACAATTGTATTAAAATTTAAATTCAAACATTTAAATATTACGGGAAATATGAGCATTTGTAGTAAATAATGCCGGACGAGGTCAGAGGGCTTCATGTTCGAAATCCGATTTCACCGAAGAACCGACGTGTAAGTTGTACTAGTGCGCTCTAAATCTTACGACGTTGATCAAACGTATTTCCACTTATGTGGTTCATAGGCCTGGAGAGATAGGCGACATCTTAGGCGTCGTTCTCATCTGACTGTGGCTGAAAATTACGAGGTCGTTCCAAAATATCCTTTCTGTTACTGTAAAACAGGACGTTCAAATAACTGAACTAAACTAAACTAAATCATCTTGTTGAATGTCTTGTGGTTTATATTTTATGTTCTTTTAGCAGATTGAAAGAAGCTCCAACATTATAACCGTGCATTTATGAAATTTGTCTTTCAAATTTCCTTTAACTTCCTTTAAAGAAGATATTAAAAATTGCAGATAGAGCAGGATGAAATCTCATTGTTCTATCAATATTTAATTTTCATTTTTTAGATATTTTTATGGATAAATTCTGCGGTAGAATTAATAGAACTTAAATTATTTACCTGATTCCGTAATTTACGCTTAAAATTGCCACTAAAGATTCTAACTAAGCTTAGGTTAATGAAGTAGTTTTAAACTTCAAATTGCTTTAGAAGTTAAACTCGCGCGCTCATCGTAGCCTTGCACTTGTTCTGTACCTTGTCTGTATCATTTTATTTGAAAATTAAATTGATGCGGCAAATGTACGCCAGCAAAATTCCAATTGGTTTAAAACACGCTGATAAAATATTAAAACATAACAAAGATAATCTTTCAGTTTCCTGGATTTTTTCTTTATATACTTAATATCTAAAGAGGACTTCCTTTACAGATTTCGCAGAAAAATCGATCAAATAAAAGAAGAAAGTAAAATCCAGTAAGATGTTTTCGAAGCTTTCAACAAGGAAGAGAAACACGCAATTAAATATTTGTTATTGTTGTAAATTATACCCAATAATGTATTTAAAAATTTATTAAAATTAGAGAAAAAAAATAGTACTACAACTTAATTGGTATCATTGGAAAGATAATTTTTTAAGATTTTAGATGGTGTAAAATTTTGTTTCCAAGATAACGTTTGTGCCTTTAAGAAATATATTTTAACTTTAAAAGAAGGATATTTTTCTGATGTCAGCAAAGCCATATTTGTAATAAACAAGAGCGAAAATTACAAAACGTTTGACATTGGCTTATTTGAGCTACATGATAACTACATCTTTAAATCAAAGCAATCGAAACACCAGAAAGGAAATATTATATGATTGTTTTGTGAATAGGGGAAGAAACCATAATACCAGCCAAACTATTTTTTCCTAAACAAAAACATACCCCCGTTTTTTTTGTAGTTCGCTAAACTATCTTTGAAATATTCATGCCACGACCTAAGCTATTCTGTAGACAGTGACTTCAGACATCTCTGACTTAGCAAATACCTTTGAAAGTTATCAATATTCGTCTGGAAAAATCTTCTTATCACATAAATTCTTATAAAAGACGCAATCAAGTTCAAAAAATGCTTTCCGTTTCGGAATTTGACCACATCGTAAAGTCTTGTCCAGGCAGAAGGAGTATTCTAACTTCACGATGTGGAAAATATTAGGTGTGATTGTTTTGTTATGCATCGTCCATCAAGGTTTAGGTGAAACAGGTTGCCCAGAACCTGAAGGTATCCGACCTTGCGTGTGTACCCAGGCTCCATTTACTTACTTGCTTTGTCAAAAAATTACTGATGCAGAAGAACTGAGGAACGTTTTTATCCATTCGGAAAGATATAGGTATAAAGAGGTAAGTTAAATCTGTAAAGTCATTTACTATTGACAAACGTATCTCAAATTGACAGAAAAATATTCCTGAAATATATTAAGGAGTCTAAAATTTCCCCGAATTAAAGCATATGCTGATACTCATTTCTCCAAGTCTTAAATCGCATGCAATTTCTATACAACCAACTGTTTAAAATCTAACATTTAGAAGCAGTAGGTGCCTTTTTCAAAATTGCCAAGGTTTCCATTAAATTTACTTATATTATGCAGCATGTAGCAGACACAGAATGATATATTACCTATTGCCAGAGCCAAATTTAGTAGTAAATTATTAGCATGAGTTAAAAATTATGCCTTGAATTCCCTACCATAAATGGCCTGTACTTGATAGATATAGATTTTCAAATTATATACCGATATGCTACATAATAACTGATGATTAAAAACATTAAAAAATGTTATTTCAAAATGCATAAAACGAATATACTTTTTTTCACGGCATTATGCTAATGAATTATAATTGTTTAAAATCTTCGAAATTCACAACTTCATAAATGCAAAGTATACAGCAGAATATATCAGGCTTCTCGACGAAACATTCTTCGAAAAGTTTGTATAACGTATCATTCATTTCATTCTGTTGGTTTTCAAGATTTACATTTAAAAATTAAAGGAACATTATTTTCGCTTCCTCTTGGATAATCTAATTGCTACGCTTGAAGGCTCTGTGGGAAATAGTGTCACTGAAATAAACGGCTATTTTTTGTATTATGCTAATGAATTATCAATTGTTGAAAAGCTTCGATATTCAAAATTGAACAAATACAAAGTATACGACAGAAGTTAAATATTAAGTTTAATTAAAGAAATTTTTTTACATAAATTCTTCTGAAAGGGTTTCTTTACGTATTATTATAAAAAGTGTAATTACTGAAAAGTGTACGAAAAAGAAAAAAAAGGGAAATACAAGTAATCGTATATTTCCCTTTCGACTGACATTAATGTGCCACAAATACAGTTTTGTGAAAGCTGTTCTACTCTACAACTCCAAGTGAAAAAAGTTTCGAAATTTCAGCTATATCAACTTCTTTAAAATCAAGCAGAGATTCAAGTATGCATCATAATCAGATTTAAAAGTCCAAATTAATTCTTTCTTCAAAACTGATATCTACATTTAAGATCTATTTTAAAATGTATCATCTGTTTTAGTTACATTAACGTTCCGTTCAGAAGCAACACGAGGGCTATTTTGGGACGGACCTCGCAATTTTGAATCACGGTCAGATGAGGAGGACGACACCTGAGCTGGCACCCCCTCTCCAAGCTTCCACGCCATGCCAACGTGAGGACGTTTAGCCACTTCGTATGATTTAACGTGCAGCAGGCCCCATACACGGCGGATCTTCAGTGGAATCGGGTTTCGAATCTGGAACCCTCCGGCCCCAAAGCCGAGACGTTACCACTAGGCCACAGCCGCCTATGCATCTTCTGGTGAAAATTCAGTAGAAATTTTTATTTAGATATTTCAAAGTGAAATTTTGGTACCAGTTTATTCTTTATGAAAGATTTTCCCTAATGCTTTGATTTTCTTGAACAATTCCATCTGAATTTCGACAAGAATTTCATTATCCTCTAATGATATCCATGGCGACGCGATAAGGGGGGAAATTTTCAAACAGAATGATAAAGTTAATTTGACTTCAAAATTTAAGATATAACGAATTAGAAGCATTGAATACATTTTTGAGAACTGCATATAGAAGAACTCTTTTATTCAAGTATGCTGATATTGTAGAATAACCAATGAAAATGTCTCTGTTACAAGAAGAATTACTTGACTTCAATAAACTCAACAAAGACGTCAAAGCAATAATTCGCAAGATTTAAAATCAAAGAAACGCTTTTAAAATCTTTATATATTAAAGGCAAATACCATGACTCACTGATCACGAACTCTCCGAAACCACTGGGACTAGAAACTTGAAATTTGGCAGGCGGTTGCTTCTGGGGGAATAGGTGCTCACTAAGAAAGGATTTTTCGAAATTTTAATTAGAATTTAAATTATTTAAAAATTACTTTAAATTTTAACTCTGGTCGCCAAGGGTGGCTAGTATGGAATAAATTTTAAAAAATTCTACGACACTTAAAGAAATGCAATTACTCTGTTCAAAGAAATTAGCACCATTGCTGCTCATGTTATGATAGAAAAGATATAAACATGCCGTTCCCAGAACACTGCCTCTTAACGTGTTGGTAGTAAACAAATATATATCTATCTCTTTCCATTTTGATTCTTATTTTTTAAATCCTTTATATCTTGATGATACTTGAAAGTACCACTTTAATCTTATGCTTAGATCTTCGTAAAGTGGTCGCTTTTCCTAATGGTACCCACAAAAACACGAAGAGTCTAATTTCGTCAACTGTAGATGACAATTGAAAACAGAAATTAAATTACCTTAAATATAAAATAAATAACTTTAATTACTAATTAACTTACATTAATTACCAAACATGGCCATACTGTGCCAAACATTTGGTGTGGAAATGGCTATGACCTGTTACCTAATGGTCAACACCGGCTATTAGGCAACAGGTAGAGACTTCTCTTGGAGAAGGTACCCACCGTCATCGGAAATGAGGCTAACACAACAGCATACCCTTTATATGTTCCTAATAGAAGCAATGTATCCATAATGGTCTCCCCGAGAGGATGAGGTTGAAAAGATAAAAAATAAATATTTTAAAATAGATTAATAAACGTTTGAATCAATGACAAATATTCAGATTCATCTTTTAGCATATTTTTTTAAATTTTACGAGACTTTATTTTCATCTCCAATAAATTTTATTTGATGCCAAAATGAATCATTTTTAATACACTTTCAGGTGCATATTGAATATTCAACTTTACAATATTTGCCATACGACATCTTTGAAACTGTGAGAGTAATCGAGTTATATTTGAAGAATGTGACTTTAACTCAGCTGTTTGATAGACCACCACAAGCCTTAGATGAACTGAGAACACTCCACATAGAAAATTCGAGAGTAATGAGGTAAATTTTGAGGTGAAATGATTGCATATATTTCAGATATTTCTAAATATTAAGTTTAGAATACACAGACTACAATCTCATTTCAGTAAATATTCAGTAAGAACTTACCCTGGTATATTAGTAAGCTGAGGGGGAAAAATACGCATGGTATGATTGCATTAAATAGCGGTGAATATGATAATAAAATATTCGGAAGAATTTAATGTACTTATTTCAATAAAATTCAAATTGCAACATCAATAACCTTTGCTTTGTTGAATAGAACTATTTATATGAAACAAGAACAAACAAATTTTCCAACACTTCAAACTATCAATTCATTAGATCTCTCTCTTTATCATTAAAACGAATAGAAACAGCGTTAAATCATTCAAGAATAATTCAGTCGCTAGCATCCTATTTTTAAAAAAATCATTTTGAGTCTTCTTGCGCCGTAAAAATTTCAGCATTCTTAATTGCACTTGAGAGGTCGATTACTTTTATTAATTATGTTTATATTTGATTAAGTAGCTATATCGCAGGCTCTCGGACAAGAGGGGCATAATATGAAAAGCTGGATTTTAGAGGTTTTTTTGGGGGGGCGCAAGAGTCAGAATTTTGATTATACTGCCCATATAGAAAGGTGACATTTCATTTAAGTAAAAGTGTAAAATTAGAAAGGTAAGACGTTTGATAAAAAGTTTTTAGTAAAAACTCAACATTGTTCAAATGAAAAAATAAAATACTCTGCTCTTCAAGAAAGAGAAAAGTTAGACGTGAGGTGTCTTTCCTAGTAATGTACACAATGGAATTGGCTTAGTGTTGAAAATATTTAAGCGTTGTGCATTAAATTTTTGATATTCTGAATGGATATGATGAACAAACATGTGACAGTAACTTTGCGAGTATGGTGGTTCTGTGGTCTCCGAACAATAAATGATGGTGAGTAAATTTAGTATGCCCAATCCGGAGGCGGGTTGAAAGAGCATCGGCTTATCTATTTGTTACAGATGGCCGAAATTGGACAGCAAGTTTGCTTCCTGTCTCTAAATGCCATTGTCCTTGATAAGAATTTTACAGGAAAAGCGTTAGAAGTTTGCCTAAAATAGGTTTTGAAGGACTCGCCACAAGTCTTCCATGACTGTTCCCCAGCAATAAATATTGAAACTGAAATCGTGACTATATTTCTTGAAGTTTAAAACAAATCCGGGAAAGTTGGTGTTTTACCACTCTTCTTCCAAATGAAAGATATCTGTTTATTATATCTTTAACTGTACATATATTATTTTCAAAACTATTCTATTCACAGTAACATTATAAATGGACGTAAGCATGAAACATTTTACACAAAAATAGCTTTTAAAAAGTAAAAAAATGACTTTGTGGAAATAATGCTTCATTGATCCTACTGTATTAGCAGTAGTCCTTATCTCTTTTCAATACACAATGGATATGCAATACCGATGCCTAATTCTGTAAAGATTGGCGGTAATTGAGGCAGGATTTATTCTAATTATCTTTATGGACAATGTCTATAAAGGAAGACTTTTAACAAACAGCTTCAAAAAGAAAAAAAAATCCGATGTGTTAATTTTGGTTCAATGTTTTAGTGCGGAGAACTTTAATATAAAAAGTTAAAAAGGTTCACAGTTCCTATGTAATTATTGTTTTGATTTTTCCTTCTCTCTTTTTATGTTGTTCAATTCATTTAGTTTTATCATAAATATTATAAACTTCCTTCATACTTTTTTCCTTTCTTTAAATTGTGATTCATCTTCTGTTTTTTTAAATTTTTTGCTCTTTTTTACTTTCTTGTATAGGAAGTATACAAAGAGAAAGAATTTTAATCGTCAAAAAATTCGAACTCGAGATTTTGACAAATCTCCACGTTTTAGACCTCCCTGAGACCGAAACACACAATTTTGGAATCATGTTTGTCTGTGCGTCTGTCTGTGAACACGATAACTCGAAAACTATTAGATCTACGGGGATGAAATTTGTTATGTGGTCTTTAAACATAATTTGTAGGTTTCTATCAAATTTTGGACAAAATCCGTCAAAGGGAAGTCATTATGTCCGCGGTCATGTGAACACTACAACTCAAAAAGTTGAATATCTAGATGGATAAATTATGGTACGCAGTTTTATCGTCATGAATGTAGGTCCGTATAAAATTTTGGGCCAGATCCGTCGGAAAGGGGCGTTCAAACTGCATATTCAATTTCTTTTAATCCGATTCTTATGCGCAAATTACTGGTAGCAATCTGTTATTGTGGTTAAATTTTATTTACAACAATAAATAATGTTTTCAAACATAAATTGTAGCAATTTTTTTATTGTTGTAAATAAAATTCAAACCGATCTCATTATTTCAGCAAATCTTTTTTTTACGCGCTTTTGCAATTGTTACGGTTGTGGTAGTATAAATTGTTTTCTTGGGAATTCAATTCCAAAGCAGAATTTTCGCTTTAGTATTCATTGCATTGCCTATTTTATCGCATGCTTCAAAGTAATATTTTTTTGAAACGTGGCAACAGATATTTGATTTCAGGTTTGTTTGTTTGTTTCACTTTCTCGTATAAGAAGTATACAGAGAGAAAGTATTGTAATCGTAAAAAAAAAAAAAATCCAACTCGAGATTTTGACGAATCTCCACTTAGAAAGTATACGAGAATGTTTAGGGGAGACCACTCTCGCTGGTTAGTGTAAATTTTCATTCCGAATTCATGGACTTTTGTGTTTACAGTGTTTGTATGCTTATTTTTATTTTCATGTTACATGAAATGTATTCTTTTCATCTGTTTATCCTCGTCACTTTAACTCTCCGATCTGTAATTTTGCTACCGTATCCTTAATAAAGGTGACGTTTTCATACCCATTCAACCGTTCAGTAGCCATAATGGTTACAGGCACGGGGGTAAGAGGGCGATGTTCTGTGAAAACTCATTCGTTGATGTAAATGTCTCAAACTCAAACACAAGAATATACATAAATATTTATATTCTAACTAAACAATACTAATATTGGTGTTGAATTTTGCTTTTAAATAGATATTTATTTAATTAGAAAACAATTTTCTTTTCAGGGGCATAATTTGGCAAATTTTGGAACCGCTCAAAAGCCTTCGCATCTTGAATGTCTACTATAACTCCATCAAAACCCTTGGCAGTGAATTCAGTAATTATGCTACGAAGGACTTGGAACAATTGACATTTTATGGAACCGAAACAAAAACAATCAAACCTGGTATGCAGAGAGCTTTCGTCGCAATAAGAGTGAGCGAAAATAAATAAAAAGCAGAATAAAATAAATCTTTTCAAATTAGTCTATAACTCTTAAAATGAATCAATTAATACCATTAATTTAACTTATAATTAAGTAAAAATTTTGTTGATATAAATATTTAATAAAAAACATTTTAGGATGTGCTCAAAACAATAAAGTTCTCATATGCCGTAATCTTTCTCATAATTTTGATTGCTTCAATTAGAAAAACAAAAGGTAATAATTTATGAAATTCTCAATGACTTTATTTTATTAAACCCTTTTATTTAATTTTCCTTGTTTATAAAGATGGAATTTTGCAATCGATTTTTCACTCATTTTCTGAAGTGCCAGAATTTGAAATTTTGTGCAATTGTTTATTATTGATTTCAATATTATTTTAAATTTTAAGAAATTAATTACTGTTTAATCATTAATAAGATTAAATTTGATAATATACCATAGACACCACTTGGTAATGGGTTTCAGAAACCCAAGATTAAAGAGTATAGAATAATTAAAATAAAAATACAGATCTTCAGTACACCAACGTAAGTCCATGTTTAAAAACTGTTTTTAATGAAATTTTTTATCTATGCACTTTTATTATAAATAAAATTTGAGAAAAACCTGTGAATAAATACTCTCGTATTTATTTATCTTTTACAAAATCTGCAGAAACGTATTGATCCAGATATATTGGATGATCGAGAGTATATTTCTTAGTTGCGACTGAGTAGTTGTATCTTGGCTAATCGGGCGTTTAAAATTTTTCTGGTTTAAATTGAGTTAATTATGTTTACGTATTTTCCATCCGTTATTTTATTTCCAATTTTTATCATTTTCGGACAATGTTTACCCAGGGTTTCTTAAAGTCCTTTCGATCTGATCAATTCTGCAACCATCAAAATAATTATTTAAAAATGATTCTTTAGACAGTTCCTTCAAAAATTTCAAAAAATATGTATATTATTATGTCTTTGAATATTTTTGTTATAAATAATTAAGAATCCCTCCTAATTTTTTCTGTCCAGATTTTTGTTGCGTAGCTTCGTACATCGTGAGTAATAAAATAAGAAGACATTTTCAACATCAGTGGTTCTCGGACTTTTGGTTTTAGGGATCATTCTTCAAATTAATTTTAGAAATTTAAGCAATTATTTTTTAAATATCTTCTCGATTACCTGAAGATATTAACCTTTTTACAAAGATTATACTTTATTTTTAATTAACAGACTGTACATTTTCTTACATTGATTTCAATAAAGTTTTGCTAATGCCACATTAATTTAACTAATCTTCACATCCTTCTTTTTTTCATGAAGTTATTCCTTTCCTCGAAAGGTGGAGAATTTCGCATATTGAGCATCACTGTGCTATATAGAAGTTTGACAGCTTCAGATAAAGTAAAACTTACAAAGCAAAACATAGAGGAATTCAGGCATTTCTTGGCCCAAATTTTTTGCTGATATCAGCAGAGGAACAGCTGAAAGAAAGAAAAAAAAGCAGTCAAGCAATAAAGTAAACAAAAGAAAGACAGGTAAACATCTTATTTCAAGTAATCGAGAAAGGCAGAATGGAAAATGTTTTCTTTCCTAGATGTTCGTTAAATAAATTCTTTGTCTAGAGCAACATGCGACGAAAACAGCGGTGTAAAATGCCCAAGGACCCATTCCCACCGACTAAAATTCTTAATAACAAAAAAATGTGCTTGAGAAAATTTCTAGAACACTCTAAAATATAATTTATTTGAATTAGTTAATGAATATTTTTTTATTTTCTTTTTACACAGGTACATTTGCAAATTTCACGAAGCTGGACAAAATAGCAGTTGATGCTTGCAAACTAAGTACGTTAACACGAGACATTTTCCCTACACCTTTTAATGGCCGTGTTCTCTATTTTAAGTAAGTATGCAGAATTATTCTAATATTCTTTTTAAAAAATGCTTGCAAATTTAATATTTAGCTTTGATGTATTTTTTTACCCCTGATTCTACAAATTATCTTCTTAATTATGAAATAATGTTCCAGGAATTAAACAGAACATAAACAAAAATTAGGCCTATCTCCATCAATAAAGTCGGAAAGCCTAAATAAATTGTAGCTATAAAAACTCAAAACTTGAATAAATTTTCTTCAAACATTGCTCGCAAATAGTTATTGTAGAGCTTTAAAAAGGTTTTAGAGAAGGTTTCATAATAATTTATTGAATACATATTTTATTATTAATTAAAAACTATGCCTTCCATTGCGCAGGTGTAGTAAAAACTGCCATAGAGGACGCTACTATTTCCCCTCTTTTGGTGTTGGACAAAAAGTAGAAAAGCCTTCTTATGACAGGTTCCATTGGCATAGTCGGTAAGGCACAAAGGAATTGACTTTTTGATAGGCAATCTTTCTTCTTGAAAAAAAGAGAACACTACATTTTGTGTAGCTGATGCATTTAAAACCCACCTTATAAATAGATTTTCTTGAAATTTTGATCGCAAATGTTTTGAAGCATATTCAGATTTTAGTGAAGGTTTCGTGACTTTTATTTAAATAACTATTTTTTCTAATTAATTAAAACTATGTTTCCATATACGGAAAGATTATTTTATCTTTAGTATTGCCATTCTTACAGAATGAAAATGTTGCAGGTGTTTTGAATCTTGTTATTTATCTGCGTGCTAGTTGCTACTCTCAATGGTACTTAAATTTTCCATCATTGTTTAATAATTATTTATAGCTTACAGAGAAAATTAGATTGCCATGGTTTTTAAAAATCGTTTGCTTAAAAAGGTATTCTCATTTTAATTTTTTTAAAAATAAAAGACTATAAGAGAATTTTGTGTATTACGGTATTTTATAGCAAATTATTTTTAAATTAAAAATGTTAGATATGAAAATATTTTCGTCTCGAGCAATGTCGAGTATATTAGCTATTCTAACAATATTCTTAAGAACACAAGAGCTTAAGATCACATTTAATATTTTTTTCATTCATATTTTCAAATTTTATCGCATCAACTAACATACGTAAACTTTCGTCATTCCATATGTGCCTATAGTTTATATAAATATTAAATCTTAATATTCAAGAAACATTCAACAGAATTTGTATTTCATTGGAATAATTGCGTCTATATAGGACAAAAATTGGTTTAAAGAAAATTTAGAAGGTTAAAAACTGACACATTGAAATATGAAAAAGGCATTTAATTGTTTTTAAAAATGCACAAATTGTATTTTTAAATTATATAATTT
>BGPR01032139.1:0-17654 GCA_013235015.1 Araneus ventricosus | reverse complement strand
AACTTCTGAATGAATTGATTGACAAAGAAATTTTTCATGTCATTTTAAAGAGCAAAAAATTATCTTTCCAATGATACCAGCTTTATTATTGTAGAAATTTTTTCTATTTTTTATAAATTTTTAAAGTCATCGGAACTTTAAGATCGCTGGTTGCGAGAGTAGAAATTGACGTAAGGGAGGCGGGGCATAACAGCTGTAGTGGCCGCGAGTATCTTCAAAATTATTATTGATGTAATCGCTTCGGCAGTTCATATACTAAAATTGGGAAGATACAAAGAAGATTAGCATGACCCTTTGCAAGGATGACACGCAAAATGGTGAAGCGTTCCACACTTTTAACACTGATCTGAGAAATGCGCTTCAGCTCCTAGCCTTAAAGAGCTTATTCTAAATCTAAAATTAGCCAAAAAAAATCTTTGAAAATCTCCCTAATATTAAAAATCACTTCATGGAAATTGTAAGCGCACCAGATAAATTTTATACAAATAATTCCCCTCTTTTCAGCATTCTTTGCTCCCCCCCCCTTTTTTTTGGCTATAGTCCCGTGCAAACGGCGTCAAACATTCCTTCCCTCTGTTTCGGTAGCGTATCTTTCTTCCATCATTATACCTCGAGTTCGAGCCGCGGGTGAATTTTGCCTTTGTCAGTGTCAACAAATACTTCGTCATCCACAGAGAAAGAGTTTGTCATCTTTCCTCTCTCTTTTTTGCATACCTAAAAGGAAATATTAGATTTTAATTCTTCCAATACTCTCATTTAGCTTTTTCTTATTTTATTTCATACTATTTTCTCAATACTTTTTAAACATTTTTTTTTTTTAAGTTTTAAAATTCTCTCCTCATCTAAATTTGTCTCAAATTTTACAAAAATGTTTCCACAATGTTATTATCGGCGATTAATTAAGCCTAATAGATAGCTTTAGAATAGTTTATTGTTTTGTTATGCACAGAATAATTATTCAAGATTTGGTTTTTTTCTCTTTCATGCATTTCAATTCAATATTTTTTTTTTATTTATAAATGGATGTTTTTAGTGATTAGATTTAAATGGTTATCAGGAATTTAGTTTTGCGTTTCACAAAATGTAGTCAATTCTCTTTTTTTTTTTTACAGAAAAAACTTTGTTTAGTTATTTTGAGTTTTAATATGTAAATTATTTTTAGCCGAGAAATTTAATTATTGTACTTCAAATTTTTCATTACTTATTATATTTTCCATTTTTTAAAGAATATTTTCACTTAATAACACTTAAATATAAGGGATTAACTCAAAGTTCATTATATGCAAAAACATCCTGTACATTTTCGTTTTGTGTATAAGGAATTAAAATTCAGTTATACTAACTAACCTGTTCACTGTTTGTGTTTTTAAATTCATTTCTTTGTCCTTATTGCAATTATTCCTTTCAGCTTGCAAAAATTGAAATGTTGAAAATGCCAGCCTTAATTGCCTTATTACTATTAATAAAAGACTGGCGAACCAGCTGGTCGCCGTAGGCTGCTAGTAGTACATATTATCTCTAAATTGGTGAATTGTCTTCACTTTTGAGCATTTTATTTATACAATAAAAATTAGTATAATTTTAACAAATTTATAATAAATATTACTTCATTTTTAATTGAAAGTCATAATTAAATATTTTTGAACTTATCGCACATACTAGAAGGTTTGTAACATTTACTTAAATAACTGCAAAAATCTCTAATCTCCGTATAACGAAATTTTCTCTATAGCGAATTTTTCAACTGGAATCAAGCGATTTCGTTATAGGGAGATTCCACTGTAATATATTTAAATAAATGAGTTAAGTATTTTGCAACTTTATTAGACTGCACTCCATAACCACGACGAACAATTACATGTTATTTTAAGACATGTTAATGTAGTTGACTCCGAAAGTGATGCGAGTATACAAGAACAATTTGTTTGTTTTTAAACGGTAAGACATTCAATAGGAAAAGGGTTATCAGACAAAATCGAAAACCTATCAGAAAAAGAGGAATCTTTATCCGTGCCTCGATTCAAACTGAAAATTAAAAGTTTTGACGGTTGTGTTTTAATTCTGTTTTTCATTAATGCAATTTTGAATCACCAAACATTAATAAAAATAGCATATTCTTTGCATTCTGAAGTCTTAAATGTTTTTCCCACAAATTCTGTTTTATTGTTATGAAAGAGGCTCATTGGCTTGCAGCTTTTGAAATTTTATACTATACTCTGACCCATCCCCCCAACGTGTCAGGATTTCAACCAAAAAATTATGTTAATTCTAAGTATAACGGATCGAATATGAGAGGTTTTACATAAGGGTTTGCAAAAGCGCTATCTTGTAATGAATTCCAAAAAGCACAGTATATGCTCTGCAGAAGTCATAATTTGAATTTTGTTTTTAGTGATATTTCCAAACCTTCTTTGCAAATTCATTTTTTGTGAGTTAAGAAAACGTATATAATATTTTATAAGTTCTGTAATGTGCTGGGATATATTAAAAAAGCCTATCATATATCTGACTTCAAAACAACTGTCAGAAATGACGTGGGTATGTCCCTTCGAAAGTGTGAAATGCGTGAGATCACTCTCAAGAATCACAATTTTCTCTAGCTTTGAATTTTCTTTATGAATATACTATTGAGATGAGAAAAAAATCCTAAATTCAATCAATCGAAAATAAACTTAATTTCAAAATTTTTATTAAGTTTAGTTATTTGGTATGACATACTGAATGAGGTAGTTATTGCTGGTAAGTAATTGGTACTGAAGTAAGTAAATATAACTAGTTAAATGCTACTCAATTTATTTTTTGGAATAAGAGATATTTCAAAATTCTAATATAAATATTGGTATGCAAATTCACATTTAAAAGACATTTTAAAATTTTTTGAAATGTATCGTGCATCGAGATTTATATCTTCTTTTAATAACTGAAAAGGAAATAGTGGAAGAGTTAGTTAAAAGTGACACCAGAATGTGTAAAAATAAAAGAACTTGATGGGGAAAAAAAGCAGTCCTGATTTTATGGAAATGATCAGCTATTTCATTTGTCAAAGAATCTAATCATATTCAATATCAAAATCTATTGTGGCATTTTTTTCTTTTAAAAACAGATTCGAAATTTATCACGGATATGGGACATCATAGGAATTTTTATGTAATTAAGATGATATTCAGAGAGTGTCTTAAAACGTAGAGACTTAAATGCTACTTTGCAAGACAAAATAGATTGCATTGATTTATTTAATGAAAAATGATTTATTTAATCAAAATTTGTTGTCGAGTTTTGCATAACAGGATAACAATATTATAATATTTATTTAAAAATTAATTTATCGGTACTGTATTCAAATTGTGTGTGTGTGACTGTTCTGAAAAATATATTGACATATAGAAATTGAATAGCGATCTTCTCTCCCCTTCTACCAGCGCACTTTGGAGCTTCAGGTGAATGACGTGCCTGATTTTTCGACTTGAATGGGTGGGTAAAAAAACCAGTGTTGGGACAAATGGATGGAATGGAATACAGATGAATTGCCGGCTTTAACCTGTGCACGTGACACCTTGTTGGAAAGCTCTCGTCAGATGCATTCTCTTTCGGCCTCTTTCATCTCCAGAGCTCCAATGCAATTGGAAGAAGAAATGGCGGAGGGTGTGAAACATTCTTTCCCTTTTACCCCAGGAGCTCCTTTGCGTAAACATAAAGCAGAGCATTCACCGCTATTCCACTCTGGAATTTTGGAACACGGGAAAGAAAAACCTTTCGTGAGTGTGAGAAACCGATGCAAATTGGCACAGAGGATCGGAAGCGTTGGAAATCCGAATAGTTTGAAGTCTGATTGGAATGGCCGGATGGCCTTTCGAGGACCTCGCAGCGAGGGTAGCGAGAAAACAAAGGTTCTGTCTACGACGAGGCTAGAAAATGGGAAATTCTCTATATGGGGAGGAGGAGTAGGGAGGACCGAAGAGCGGCGATAGCGCACTTTGGAGCCTCCGTGAATGACGTGCCTGATTTTTCGACTTGAATGGGTGGGGAAAAACCGGTCTTAGGGCAAATAGCATGGCTTATCCTTCTCGTGAATGCCCAGCTTAAGAGTAGAAGACTGTTGAAGTCTTTCCTCACTGCGCACGCAAACCATCCGCCTGAGACTTCCCTCCTTCATAAAGCGACCACATGATGGCGCAACTGCGAACGCTCCAAAGATGCACTGAATGGACCATATGCACCCTTTGGGTTCGAGAGTATAGAAAAACAGCCGTGGAGGAATAAACAAAACGATCGGCCTATAAGAGACTCAGAAATAAAAGCAGTTCTCAGTCAGCTGCTTAAGACTGACCAATGGCTGCCGCCAGCAGGTCACGTGTCGGAGGATGTGACGTCACATGCATAATGTCCATTACATGTATTGGATGGGGTAGCTATGATTATTATAAAAACGTTTAAACAAGGTAGATGCCCAATGATAAAATTTAAATTAAAATATATATATCGATTATTTTATCAATTCTAGGTACTGAAAAATATAACACACAATGATAAGAAATTCAAGCTATACTGATATAAATCACCTACCTTTTCAGACCTGAAAAACCTAGCTACTAAATTAAGTCATTTTGCTTATAGTGGTACATTGAGATTTGTGAAATCAAATTAGAGAAATTAAAACAGAATCGAACTAAAATTTTAAATTTTTTTATTTATTTAATAATTGTAAAGATTTAGATTAACTGCCATGATTTTACAAATGAAATAATTTGATAAAGATGCACACAAAAATGACTAAAGAACAATTCACATAAAATCACAAATCGAAATAGCTGCAGCTTTTTTAAAAGAAACAAAAGACAATAGCGCTACCATCAAAAACTAAATTTTTTCATATAAAGAAATTTTTAGCTCCATAAATTTTTAGAGCTAGAATAAAAAAACAGGTGAAGTCGTATTTCTCCGTCAGACCAGAAGTTGCAACGTGAAATCAAATTATTTGAAGTATACGTAATAGGCCTAATGTTGCCCAATAATATTGAAGATTAGGACGCACTGATATTTAGCCAGTTTGTTGGCTGCCATGCTTCTCACATTAATATTTGCACTATAACATTTTTGGCGATGATCCATGTCGAAAAGAAGCACTGTAGAAAAACGTTGAAGGCTTACACGCCTGTATTTTTTAGATCATATATATTGGCTGACGTCCCATACCGCACAAGAACTCAGTTGCGATTTTTTAGCCAGAATTTTTTATGGCTGATCTTTCAAAGAACACGACTTGTAGGAAATTTCTTTTTTCAAACAAAAATGACGCTGCAGATTACCACCACACCTTTCCATTCTTCAGAAGACAAAAAAGGAAAATATATATAAAATATGAATATTCTGAAGGCCTAAAAGGCCCTGAGGCCCGCAGCCGCAAAAACACCAACCGCACGTTCAGCCCATCACAAAAGAAAATTCAAATCGTAACGGAAAACGATTCCAGATACAGACGCCCAAAACCTGATTACGCCAAATTCTTACGCGAAAACAAGATGGCGAAGAAATAATCCCGTTGCAAAATTTGAATTTAAAAATTAATAAAGTTGAAACCTTAATGGAAACAACAACAAAAGTTAAGACAAATAATATTTAAATCGAAAACAAAGTAAATAATTAAGAAAAATTTAGAAATTAAATGAAACGGCTGAAAATTATTGTTTGAATTTCAAAATTTGCCAAAGTTGCCACAAGAGAAGAAATAAACTTTGGTGGCGAAGAATTAAATTAATTAAAAATACTGACAAAACCGAAAAAAGATGTCGATGCAATTTTTGCAATCTAACAACATGAAATTAAAATCATCGATATTGGCTAGTATGCGTAATTAAAATTGAAAGCAGAAAACACTGTAAAAATCAGTAAGTCTAATTTTATTATTCATCATAACATAACAAAACACAATTATAGATTTTTGTTTCTAAAAAATTGAATTGGAAATGCAAGACAACCACAAGAACTCTTGTTCTACATTCTTATGAAATAACTTACATTTTAGTAGCAGAGATGCGAATCAACAAAAATTGGCATTCTTTTCAATCCAAGGAAATCTCCTTGGGCACGTCTTCCAGGGCGTAATAGTTGTGCCGAATGGCGCTGTCCGAGACCTTGACCACCCGCAGTCCCGACCTGTCTCCTCGCAGCTGCCCTCCGATGGCCGAAGTCACGACCACTTCGAGATCCTTGTAAAATCCCCCGGCGTTACCATGCCAGTGCCCGCAGAACACAGCCCGGACGTCTGAAAGAAAAACCGGATTTCATCAGTTTCACAACCAGGAATGGCGTTAGAGTTTGCCCGACGGGGCACGATTTCCCCGACAGGCGGGCAAGTGTAATGAAATTGGTCTCAAATTTTCGTCAGATTATTATTTATCAACTACAGTTGAATACACAGTACAAACATTTTCCCCGACAGGGGGGCCCTGGCCCTCCCGGTCCCCCCTCTGGCGCCACCCCTGTTCACAACAAAGGATAGTCAATGAGTTTGAACGTCTTAATTTGGCGACCCATCAGAACCGAATTTCAGTGCCCGCAAAAATACCTGCCTAGTAAAATAATGGAGGAGCAAAAAGTTCTCTTATTAACGCCTTACGATTTTATAAATCTTTTCAAAATAAGATTTTGCAAGCGATCTTCCGTAATTGTAGGCAACTTCTACCACTCGTATAATTTAGGATTTTCTCAACGGTTGTCTTCGCATGAACAGTTTTTGAAATGATGTTTCATGTGACATCATAAAATCGATGGCTTACAAACCCTAATCATTTCTTCACTTTCACACACAAATATTTAAAACTATCATTGAATTCGTTTTGGGTGGTTTTGAATTTAGAAAACGTTGAGGCGCCTTTGGATGGATGCCACCCACGGGCCACGGCCGAATCAGCCCATTGGCTAAGGTATCTATTCTGGTACCCCCGGTTGGGTTGGGTTCCGTACGTTAACAACGGAACCCAACCCAACCGGGGGTACCAGAATAGACCCCTAAGACGGCCCTTCGGACTCCAGGGTCGGTTTCGGGAGTCCAGATTGACAGCATTTTGGGTCAACAATTTTTGTTTTTCAAGCATCAAAATATTTAGAGGCAAGAAATAAACAAACGGGACTCTTCTTCCTTCGATTTTCTGATATGGACGAGTTTTTTGTTTTGTTTATTTGCGGTAAAGTCGGTTTTCCACTGAATCACTTCAGATAATAAATTTTATAGGTTTCGGAGCTGCTGGGTTCCGCACGTTAACAACGGAACCCAACCCAACCGGGGGTACCAGAATAGACCCCATTTTTAGTCAATGGGAATGTTCAAAATTTTAACACTCGTTTGAAGATATTAATTAATGTTTAAAGTGGAGTTTCCTAATGTTATGCCTTAAGGATACTTTGAAAATATTAAATTTAATGTTCCTATTGTTGTAGCGCTCCAGGTTTAAAATAAGAGCCTCATTTTGTGGGAAGGTTACCATAATTATTCTTTATCGCTCTTTTTAGAAACTTCCAAGGTTTTTTGGCGGTTAAATTTTTAGCCATACGATTTAGATAATCACTGACAGCTACATT
The DNA here is from genome assembly GCA_013235015.1 of Araneus ventricosus. NCBI lineage: Eukaryota > Metazoa > Arthropoda > Arachnida > Araneae > Araneidae > Araneus > Araneus ventricosus. Next base: position 10,076 of record BGPR01032139.1, on the reverse strand, counting down.
TTTAGCCAAACGATTTAGCTAATTTCAGTCGTTCCATTTAGAATTTAACCACTTAACGGAATAGTTTTCTTTGCTATCTAATAAGATGACCCCTCCTGTTTTGGAAAAGGGCTGTCGTTTTCATTCATCTAAGAAGGCATAGGATACTTAAGATGTTTATGGATCCTACATATTTTTTGTGTCAAATTATAAAGCTAATTAATGATTCAATTTTAGTTTATAAGACTAAAATTGCGATAATTCGATGCACGAGTATTCTCGGGCTGTTAAGTTAGGCGGTTAAATGCTTTAAGAGCTTTTATTTAACCGATTTAAAAAGAAAGGATTATCCAAAAAACACGAAATCAAGAAAGAACTGATTTGAACTTGACGCTTGATACGGTGCCCAACTGGATTTGGCGATTGCTTAAATCGGAGGGTTACCGGAAAACGGTCTGTAAACCCAAAATAAACAAACTAGAAAACTCGTCCATACGTCAAAACATCGCGTGCTTCGTTGTAATAGTACAGAAAACCGAGTGTGTTGTTTGGACGTTTCTTCATTCGACTGGAATCAAAATTTGATGCAAATCTACAATATTGGTGCTAAGACTGCATAGCGGGTTTCATTTTCCAGTTTGTTGCAGTTTTGTCTCTCAGCGCTTGTTGCGTTTTCAACGTCTAATCAGATAGTTTTTAACTGTTAAATGCAAGTAGTCACGAAAATTTTAAATAGACTTTAGAATAGACTTTTAAATAGACTAGCTTTTGTACTCATCAGAAATTGCGGCGCAAGTGTAGAAAACTTCTTTCAAAAGAGAAAAACACAAACTCTTAACCATAAAATCCGCAGAATAGGTTTAGGTTTAGTAGAAAGGTGTGTTCGAGATGCGTGCTTGCTATAAGGCCGCTTTGTCTCCGCGATTGAGGAAAAAAAATTTGAGAACTGAGTCTCGAATTGAGGACTCCACATGAGAGTCGGCCTCACATCCCACTCTCAGCCATATTTCTGCGCAGTGCATTTTTCTAAAAACTACGCAGAACAACTAACACGTAACAAAAATGAGCAATTCCACACACGTTTCTCGCAAGGAAATAGTTGCCAACACATTCAACTTACAAATACAAAAATTATGATACAAGTCTCACCAGGGTCCGAACTCAAGGAAAGGATGCAGTGCAATCACAACCTATGGAAGCAACGGATTTCGAGCGCGACATTTCTAACATAACCTCAAACAAACAGACAGGATATTCCCCAAATTTTTTTCGGACTCAGCGGGAGATTCATTCAAAATCAAGAAGTGAAAATTTTTGACGATTACGCAATACTCTTTCTTTGTATACATCGTATACGAGGAAATGAAAAAAAAGCTCTTTTAACCCTTACATGCCGTGTGTTGCTTTTAAGCAACACACCCAATTTTTTCTCCTAAAATACTGAGAATAGGACTGAAGCTCTTACAACTGTTATTGCCAACTGAAAATGTTATTGAATCAAGTGGCAACATATAGATGGCAGTCTGAGAGCTGATTAAAAAATAAATTGACGTTTTCCACTTTGGCTGCAACTTTTTTTTTTTTTTTGCTTTGTTTGTGCGCTTGAAAATACCATATTTTATTCTACAATGTTGCAGGAAATTCCTCATCCTCATCATCAGTTCTTAACACGTTCACGCCGGCGCTGCATGTTTCTCTCCCACGGGCGGCCCCGAACTAAAGCGAAAAATGAAATTATACCGCCGTGATAACCAATGCTACTCTTTATTTTTTAACCACTATTGCTGTTATGTTTTTGCCAGCACTTTGTTTGAAATGTTTTAAAAAGTTGTATAGAAATAAATGGACAATTATGTCCATATAATAAATCTTACTTTTTCAATTAATATACGTCAAATTTCCATTTTTTAAATTTTCAACTATATGGAAATTTTTTCTAGTTACTAAACGAACTAAATTGCTGGTGGTACGCACCGCCTGATGAAGCATTCAAGTGCGAGTCATCGGTGGTGCGAAACCGCCTGATGAAGCATTCAAGTGCGAGCCGTCGGTAGTGCGAAACCGCCTGATGAAACATTCAAGTGCCAGCCATCGGTGGTACGAAACCGCCTGATGAAGCATTCAAGTGCGAGTCGTCGGTGGTACGAAACCGCCTGATGAAGCATTCAAGCGCGAGCCATCGGTGGTACGCTCGATTATCAAATTCGGCCCGATTTTGCGTCCACATAAGCGTTTTATATATAAGGACTAGCTGTATGACCCGGCGTTGCACGGGCTAAATCGAATAATACCTGAGGTCACGTGACACATGCCTAATGTGTGTTATAATATTGTTGAAGTGTGTTGTATTAGTGTTTTCACCTCCTGCTTCAGCTGGGTGTGGATGAGAGGTCCTGTGGTAAATTTGGCCATGAATTCTGAAGCAATACGCTCCTCTCTTTGTAGACGGTACAATCTGTGCACCCATTGAAACACTGGTACGACCTTATGTTATTTTTGAAATGCACTGATAATTCATCGGAGCCATCCATCAATCCTTTCATTTCCACTGGATAAACTGAAGCCTGCTCAATTATATTTCCATTATGACAACGATGAGTGTAAATTCCTCTGGTATTCTTTTCATCCCGTAAATACAATCCTCCGCATTTCAGACAGAGATTGTCCATTTCTCCACAGTTGTGTTCCTTCAGTTCAGAACAGTTCTAGCAGCATAAAAAGTTTGTATCTGATGGTGATTTTGTCCTTCAATAATATTTAGACGGCGTTCTCTTGCATGTTGTAGCATGACTGACAATCGGCTATCTCTTTGTTTGTCTGTTTCTTCTGCTCTTCTTCTCTGGCCACGTTGTGCCATTACTGCCAATCGGCTATTTCTTTGTTCTTCTGTTTCTTCGGCTCTTCTCTCTTGCCCACGTTGTGCCATGTCTGACAATCGGCTATTTCTTTGTTCTTCTGTTCCTTCCACTCTTCTGTCCTGGCCACGTTGTGCCATAGTTGACAATCGGCGGCTTCTTTCTTCTTCAGTTTCAACAACTCTCCTTTCACATTTTCTAATTGCCTCCCGTCTACTGGCAGCATCCCCTGCAATTCCTCTTTTTCTTTTAGGCATCGGAAAAAGCGAGAATTGAACAAAACAAAAATAGTAACTTCCAAATATCAGCTTAAATTAGAAGCTTCCACAAATATTTAAACTTGATCAAATCAATGAATAATGATTAAAATCACTAACATAACTAATCTATATCTTTCGGCGCATAACTTTACAGAAACAAAACAACCCTTTTAATTTCGTTAAAATGATTTTGTTGGACGTTATATCACGGTATAAAACAATAATTTATACACTTTCAACAATACATTTTTTTTTATTTCTGTCAGCTTCACTTTTTTATTGTTGTTGTAACAATGTTCCTTAAAGTAAACGACTTCAACAATAAAATAAATTTTGAATTGCGCTGTAACAATGAAAAGTATTGTTATAAAGTATCCGAAACAATGAAAAGTATTGTTGTGAATTAGTTTTTAATTAATATCTTTTTCACTAATTAAAATTTCGATATTTAAATGGCCGAAATGGATTCCTTGAATTATTCCCCATCTTTTGTTACCTTCCGCGCGCTTCTCCGTTCGGCGGTTCGTGAGAAGATAGAGGGACATACATACATACATACATACGTTTGTTTACCTTCGAATTTTAATAGAGTAGATAATTGGCTGCGAGTCAAACCAAGGCTGGATAAAATGTAGCTTTGGCACCTTTAGAGGCAGAAAAGAGTTGATTTTCCAATCCCGATTCATCGCTCAGCTGTGCGCAGTGGGCGAATTTTGATGCAACTCGTGTTGCAGCTCCAACCTGAGTCTTTCTTACCTGTCGATTCCTTATTTGTTTACATTTCTTAATTCTATTGCTTTTTCTCCCATTCCCGTTGGTCATCGCCTTCTTAGAATGGAAAAAAAAAGCAAATAAGAATGAAAACGAAAATGCGAGATTTTAAAATAATTTTACGGGGTGCTGCAGCCCTAATGGACGAGCCTTCACTGCCTTAGACACGGAGTAATTACCACTAGACTATTAATCGCATACTTACTTGCTTCATAAAACTTTTTAAGCATCTTTTCTCGTATTTCAGTGTTGATATTGAAATACAAATCTTCTTCATCCGGATTTCTGATAAACCAAGGAATGTGTTGGAATACCACGACGTGTTTGTATTTCCCCGACTTGGCTTCTTCCAGTTGCTCGTCCAACCACCTGTCGTGCTCCGCGGCCAAATCCTGAACCTGTCGAGACAGAGCGAAAGTCGTCAGTTCTCTGAGAATGAGATCCTTACACATAGGATGGTCAACAAAGCAACGCACAATCAATCCAGTGTAACTCAACAATGGTAAGCGCTAAATAAACTTTGTTAGTAGAGAAGTTAGTCTTTCACCACCTCACTTAACTCTTTTAATACTGAAGCACTCTTTCAATCGAAATACGGGGATAGCGCGAAACGCCCGAAAATCCATGCAAAATTTCAGTCCACCTTCATTCAGTGTGATGGATTGAATATCCTAGGCGAGTGCCTTGTTCGTTAGAGTGGCTGCCCCGGAGGAAGGAAAAGTCGAACCCATTTCCTTGCACAATCCTCCTCATAGCCATCTGCTAAGAAAAGTTCTCTTCTTTATATCAACCCCGCATTCCCGACGCCCAAACTCCTCATCAATGCGGAACATCGGTCAGAATTGGAGCGGGAGGCTGGATATCCATCGTTGCATTTCGACTCCGGGCCATAAATCTACGCCGGTGGGAGTAGGTGCATGTGCAAGGGGGAAACTTAGGGTGCGTGATTCAAAGGGGAAATAGGGGAAGGCGGTGGCGGAAATCGGATTGACTGGTAGTGGATGGATTTGCGTTGGGTGGAACGGTCGTGAGTGCCCTACCTAGATGGGTTGGCTGAAAAATGGAATGACCACCACGCCATTTGCAAGGAGCGGATTGGAGTGGAGAGGTCGTGGACGACCGGCTTAAGAGTACGAGTCGTCATTGCGGTTTTTGAGGGGGCGGGTCTTTGAAGAGAGCACCACGAGTACGTGGATGAGAAGCCGCCGGATACGTAAGCGGGTTCTCGCTCCTGGTCGGGGGTGGCTTCTTTGTGCGTTATCTTTGAAACAGGAACTCGAACGTTTTATAATTCTAAGCTGTGAGGGGCTTAGGAACCACCCCAGTGGCTAAAATCCAATCTTCATTTCCTGTTGTTACCGATACGCTACCGTGAACGATAAAGGCCCACATCGACCGACTCACGCATACGGTTTAGAGTCCAGAAGGACGGACGGGGAAGAGTCAAACCCAGCGCGGAGGAGCGTAAAACAGTTTACAAACAACACACCTTCCCATTTGGAGGGTATAAAATATCACACCTACGTACAAGCAGCGGAAAGCAATACAGCAGAAACCAAACAAAACAAACACAAAAGCACCAACGGTTGCAACGAAACAATGCAAATCAAATAACACAAATACAAAAGTCACCCAAAAATATATTAACTTATTACAATAATATCTTGCAAAAATAAAAAAAATCAAAGAAGAACCAAGGTACAACAAAAGCCACCAAAATTCTATTAAAAAACTCAAAATGGATTTTTAACTTTCTCTTTTCCTTTCCTTATTTTCCCCTTTGGAACACCACATAATCGTGAAGTAAAAAACAACCAAAATAATACATAAACGCTTCTAATTACAAAAAATTAAACATACCAAGAACCCCCTTTTTTCAAGTAACGTAAAAAATACCCTAAATCTACGAAACAATTAAAAAACAATATGAATAAGCCGATATTTTAAGAAGGAAATATAAAAAATATTATTAAATAAAATTCCAACTGTCGTTTCGGATTTAACCAATTTAATACATCTTGCATCGGACAACAGATGACAGCACGACTACTAATTATTTCTAAAATGCAGGGCGAAAAAAAGAGCGATTTTTATCTCTCTTGCGCATTTTCTTCTTCAAACCCTAATGTGTTTTTTCTGATATTGTGTTTATGTACATTTAAATTTTTAACCCTTGCTTTTTTTAAAATGGAATTTTGATTTAATGTTTTAAATTTTTAAAAAATTGTGTTTTTGATATTAACGTGACGGTATGGGACTTTTGGAATCCTAGTGTCTTTTCATGCTTTTGTGATTGCGTGTTTTCGTTTTAAATCATTTATGCGTTTGCAAGATTCTTATGGTTTTGTGTTTTTGTCACTCATTGCGGCTTTTGTTCTTTGTTGTTCATTGCACTCCGTAAATGGAGTCATCTCTGTGGTGTGCTTGTCATCTTTAAATAAATAAACAGGAAAATTTTTAATCTGTTATACATGCTGAGTATTTCATGTAGCGTGCATTATGACTTTTTGACCCTTGCCTTTTGGAAATGAACTTTAAATTTTTTTAAAAATACGGCTTTTGGTGTCATAGTGTGTCTTAAAGTTTTACGTTAAATGAACTTTAAATTTTTTTAAAAATACGGCTTTTGGTGTCATAGTGTGTCTTAAAGTTTTCGTGATTATGTGTTTTCGCTTTTAATTATATATACGTTTGCATAAGTTTTATGATTTTATGTATTCTCTGTGGTCTACTTTTTGCTTTCTAAGGCATATTTTTTTTATTTACTCATTGTGACTTTTGTTCTTTGTGTGTTTGTCGGCACTCTGTAAATGGAATTTTCTCTGTAGTGTGCTTTTCTTTAAATAAATTATTTTAAAAACACTTTCGGCGTCCACTTACCTGTTCCGGGGCTTTGTAAAACTGCGAATTAATCACAATGAACATCACTCCTCCACAGTAGAAGGTGAAATAATCGTCTCCGAACTTGCTCTTGTAAGTCTGAATCGATTCTTGGGTCGGATTGTTTCCCACGTCGTGATTTCCGCAGACGCAGACCAGGGGGATGTCCGGGTGAAGCTCCCGGAACGCCCGGAAGAAGGCCTGCTCCTGGGGATGACGCAGACGAGTGCCTGCGGACGAAGCAGCGTTAGAACGTCTCCAAGACTGAAAGCAACCCAGCGGGAGTGTTCTCCCCTAAACTTTCTCGTATACTTCCCCCAAAAGGTGCCGTTTCTCCTTCCCCCGCGTGGCTAAAAAAATTCGAGCCTACTGTTATCCAGAATCCAATGACTATCAGAAGGTTTCTCATTAGAGTGATTGAAAAATATCTAGGTAAAGAATTCAAAGAGATGCCTACCGATTAAAACGCATCTATCGCACACTGCTAGGTTTCACTCTTGCCGTCTCAAGGACAAACTGACGTAATTCGCTCCTTTCGCGAGCACAAACGATTGCTTCCGTACGCATGCGCGTGGAGATAGAGGATTGGTTTCAATGGTAAATTATACAGGCCGACAGACAGTCAACACTTTGACGGATTTTGCCCAAAATTTTATACGGACCTACATTCATGACGATAAAACTGTGTACCAAATTTTATCCAACTAGCTATTCAAGTTTTTGAGTTATAGTGTTCGCATGACTTCGGACATACAGACAGACAGACTTCCCTTTGACGGATTTTGTCCAAAATTTGAAAGAAACCTACGAATTATGTTTAAAGACCACATACCAAATTTCATCCCCGTAGCTCTAATAGTTTTCGAGTTATCGTGTTCATAGACAGACAGACATAATTCGCAAATTGTGTTTCTCGGACTCAGGGAGGTCTAAAACGTGGAGATCCGTCAAAATCTCGAGTTCTAATTTTTTGACGATTACAATGCTTTCTCTTTGTATACTTCGTATCCGAGAAAGTAAAAGTAACCATCTTCTCCTCCATCCAGTGGCGGCTCATCCATTAGAGCTGCAGTTCCACTGAAATTATTTTAAAAGCTTGCATTTTCTTTTCTATTCTAATTGACTTACTTTTCCGCTTTGAGAGTTCGATGATCAACGAATATGGCAAAAAAGTCCAAAAAACGTAAATGGAAGACGAAAAATAAATCATCAACTAAGAGAGAAACGGACCAGAGCTGCAGAGTGATTTGTCCCTTCTATGCACTAAAATTGGTGTTCTGAGAAGCGCTGGGTGCTGAATCGGAAGAAAAAACAACCCTTCTCCGCTTGGAATAACGTGCCCTTGAGCTTCGTTTTCCCCAGCTCTCGGTTGGCGCGACTTCCTCATTTGTCTATTTTTCGCTTTGTCTCAGTAGTTCCAGTCATTAATTAGTTTTTTAAAAATTTAATTTCCGGAGGAGTTGTAATTTCTTGCTCCTTTATGTTTCTGCTGGTGCTGATTATGAATCTGAGGTTTGCCACCAAAAAGTTTTGTTTGAATTTTAGTTATATCTAAAAAAACACGAATTTTTTTTTTCCAATTTTTTGTTTATAACTCAAACACTATCAAGTTTTAGTACATCATCATTACATAACAAAACAGTGAGAACATAATTTCCTACAACTTAGGTCTATACAACTTCTGTAGCACTGCTTGCTTCTGAGCTGAGGAGCCGCCACTCAATCCATCTTTCACCTCACCCCTATTTCCGTGAAATCAAAGCCGACTGGCGCATGCGACAAAGCGTGTAGGGTTTCCGTATCTGAAAACAGACAGTAATTAATTTTTACTTTCTTGTATACGAAGTATACAAAGAGAAAGTATTGTAATCGTCAAAAAATTCGGACTCGGGATTTTGACGAATCTCCGCGTTTTAGACCTCCCGGAGTCCGAAAAACACAATTTTGGAATTATGTCTGTCTGTGTGTCTGTGAACACGATAACTCGAAAACTATTAGAGCTATGGGGATGAAATTTGGTATGTGGTCTTTAAACATAATTCGTAGGTTTCTGTCAAGTTTTGGACAAAATCCGTCAAAGGGAAGTCTGTCTGTATGTTCGAAGTCATGCGAACACTATAACTCAAAAACTTGAATAGCTAGTTGAATAAAATTTGGTACACAGTTTTATCGTCATGAATGTAGGTCCGTATAAAATTTTGGGCCAAATCCGTCAACAAGTTGACTGTCTGTTTGCCTGTATAATTTACCATTGAAATCAATCCGCTATCTCCACGCGCATGCGTATTAGAAGCAGTCTTCTGTGCAGGTGAAAGAAGCGAATTACGTCAGTTTGTCCTTGAGACGGCAAGAGTGAGCGATAAATGCGTTTTAATCGGTAGGCATCTGTTTGAATTCTTTACCTAGATATTTTTCAATCACTATAATGAAAAACCTTCTGATAGTCATTGGATTCTGGATAACAGTAGGTTCGAATTTTTTTAGCCACACGGGGGTAGGGGAAACGGCATCTTTTTGGGGAAATATACGAGAAAGTTTAGGAGAGGCCACTCCCGCTGGTTTATCAAGCAATTATTAGTTGATGCACCCGACGCTGTTAGGAATAAAAATGTTTACAAGCCTAAGCACTTATAACACTTTAAATTTAATTAGACAATTTTTCGCTGCAGCGTCATTCATCGATTTTCATTCGCTTTCCCCCGTGTCCTCTGACCCTTCGGCCGGCAGTCAAAGCCCGCTCTACTTTTTATCCCTGTATTTTGAACTTCCAGGCACAAGTGCAGCAACCCTCGAGATTCCATTTGTCCCATCCCCATCATTCTTACGGCCCCATTACCCATATTTTAAGTTGCCTAGTACATAAGTGCATTTAATAATGTTGCATATCATTTAATGAAGTCTGTTTCATATATATTACCAGCTTCAGAAAACAATCGGTCACTACATAATGCTTGCAGGTGCTGAAAGATATTTTCTTGCTGAATTTGAGAACCTTTCCCACCAAATAAGTGGGCATTCCACCCTACCTATTAGTAGTTTCTTTTAACAAGATAGTAATTTACTTCTAGCAATTTTAAATTATTTATTCAATTTTCTTCCGTGTTTGTCATTGTCATGTTCCGCAATGATGACTCTTTAATTTCTTCGAAGCAAAGAGAAGACGGTTTCTCATTTCTTATGATCGAAATTCAAGTATTTAATATATTACAAAAATACATACAAGTGTTAACATTTTTTTAAATGTACAAACAATAAAAACCCAATTTTATTCAACCTTAAATTTATTCATTAAAATTTGAAAAATATTTCATTCACAATCAAAAGTGAAATG
>BGPR01032138.1:0-17655 GCA_013235015.1 Araneus ventricosus | reverse complement strand
TTGGAACGATGCACGCCAAATGGAGTGGCACGGCATGATCGTGAATGCCCCGCTTTAGTCGAAACGTTTACACATACATCATTGGCGAAGGGATTTGGAACGATGCACGCCAAATGGAGTGGCACGGCATGATCGTGAATGTCCCGCTTTAGTCGAAACGTTTACACATACCTTTAATTTGGGTGTCAAGACATCACACAAAATTAATTTATATGAGAATGTTTTGTTCTTGAGTTATCAGTTCACATGCACCGAGATTCCAAACATGCAGTCCATATTTTGACCGATTTACTCCAAATATATATATAAATCAACAATTTTGACTAAATGACCATATACTAAATTCACAAATCTAGCTTGTTGTATTTTTGAGGTATCTAGTTCAATTGTACAAGAATAGATGGATGGACAAGCAGATTTCTATAAGTAGGATTCAATCCATTCTACAGTCGGATCCGTCCAAAATTTGACAGAAATGTAGAATTTTGGTGTAAAGACAACATACCAAATATCATGGAAATCAAGTTCTACAAAGATAGCCAAAAATAAATAAAGAAAGAAAAAACTCAGAGTTTATCGAATAAAGCCAAGAACAAACAAGGAATCCATTCTAGTCCACTTTTTCAAGGGCTAAAAACTATTCGAAATGGATTCAAAATAATCGCTGGGAAATTTTTTTGTGAGAAGCTAGCATGACGCCAAACATAGCTTCTCTTAGCCCGAAATTCCCAAGCAGACGACAATGGAGATTCGCACACTAAAAAGCAAATAATCAAAAGAAAGAGGAAAAAACACAAACATCAAAACGCCAATAAGATGATTAAAAATATTAGCCATCTGGCTCTATTAATAAGCCTTCATAAATAAAAAAACTCACGCTATGCTCATATTTGAGAGATGAGAAAAAAAACCTCTATGTGAACACATAAGCAACATATCTCTCATTCACATATTAAGCATTTCATATCTCTCTAGCATGTTGTCTGCCCCCCCAAGTCCTATTATGCTGCCTCATCGCGGCGGAGGGGGTGGCGCTGAGTGGAATGGGCGATGTACGTCTGGAGTTTTTCCTCCCGGCAGGTTCACCCAAGGCGTGAAGGCCTTTCCATTATACCCAGCTGAAGCATAAAGGCAATGGATAAAGTCAGACTTCTTCCCTAGGAAGTCCAAGGTTAAGTGCCAAAAGAAGCTGCACTCTCCTCTTTTACCATGAATCGTTCATCTGATTTTCTGTGGGCGAGCGGTCTCTTGGACTTGGTTTAGCTGAGGACTAGAACAAGTGGAATAAGAAACAACAACAACATGTTGTCTTTTGGAGTTATCTTCTTCACAGACATACAGATATAATTCCAAAAATCGTTTATTCAGAGACCACGTGCTGATTCCTCAACACATAAAAATCTCAACATCAAATATTTCTACGATTAAAGTTCATTTCCTTTTAAAGAAGAATGTAATATAAGGATTCCTTGGAATTTTTATTAATCACGCGCAAAACGCACTTAAACGTAACTGTAATTAAACTTTGTGCCATATACGACACCGGAGAAAAAGGAAACCAGGTAAGATAAAAGGGGATTTTTTTAAAAAAAATATCATCTTCTTTCTATCTCAGAAGCAAAATGAATTCATTAAAATATTTCTCTTGGAATGAAGCAAGAAGAAGAAGTTAGCAATAAAAGATTTCCCAAAGTAAATTAACAGTGAAGTTACACGTCCAATGATATGATGACCTTATTAATCAATTTAAACAAGCAAATTGGATTCGAATTTCTGCAGAGGAGTTGGAAATTATCTTAGAGGGAATGGAATTTAAGTCCTTAACTTCCATTATGTTATCGTGAAAGCTCATTTGAAGAATAGTAATTGCAGCTGATGGATTTATTTTTCTTTGTGCGAAATTCTTTGCTGCATTCTTTTACATTTTTCTTCGAGTTTTCTTTATCTTTCATATTTATTGTAAAATTATAAGATATTATCAGTGCTTTGTTTTTAAATTGAATAATCATAAAAATTGCTTTTTACTTTCTCGTATACGAAGTATGCAAAGAGAAAGTATTGTAATCTTCAAAAAATTCGAACCCGAGATTTTGACGAAGCTCCACGTTTTAGTCCTCCCTGAGTTCGAAAAACACAATTTTGGAATGATGTTTGTCTGCGTGTCTGTCTTTCTGTGAACACGATAACTCAAAAACTATTAATGCTACAGGAATGAAATTTGGTGGGTGGTTTTTACACATAATTTGAAGGTTTCTATCAAATTTTGGACAAAATCAGTCCATGGGAAGTCTATCTGTCTGTATGTCCGTGTTAATGTGAACGCGATAACTCACAAACTTAAATAGCTAGGTGGATAAAATTTGGTACACATTCTTATCATCAGGAATGTAGGTTTGTATCAAATTTTGGACCAAATCCGTCAAAGTGTTGACTGTCTGTCTGTATAACCGCATACTTTTGAAAGCAATGTCTTTAAAAAATTGAATGTGAAAGCGATAACTCACAAACTTAAATAGCTTGGTGGATAAAATTTGGTACACATTTTTATCATCAGGAATGTAGGTTTGTATCTGTCAAAGGGTGGACTGTGTGTCTGTCTAAAATCGCATACTTTTGAACGCAATAACGTCTTTAAAAATTAATTTGATAAATGAAATTTCGTAAGTGGCCTTCTTACCTTAATGGTAGATTTGTGTCCAATTTTTGTGTCAATTAGTTAAAAAAAGGCATTCAAATCGTAAATTTCGTTTTCTTTGTCTTACACCCAGACCTATTGGTAATCACACCTGCTTCTAATTCCACTTCCGTGTTAGATGACCTTTGGAAATCGTGGTACGACGTTTCGCTTATTTTTTTCTTCCACTGCGATAGGGATTCTTATTCGTTTCACTGCCATTTAGTTTATTTTTTTCTCTACATGTGTTAGGAGTAAACGAGAAAGTTTAGAGGAGACCACTACCGCTGGTTTGTATATTTATTGCGCAAAGTGAGTCTTGTTTTAATTCGATCTTCAGTCATTTAGTTTGTTTTTCTGTAAAATAGGTTGTTGCACAATCGCCATTTCCACATTATGTTATAGTTCGGACGCGTTGCTATCAGCTGTTTTTACTTTCTCGTATACGAAGTATACAAAGAGAAAGTATTGTAATCGTCAAAAAATTCGAACTCGGGATTTTGACGAATCTCCACGTTTCAGAACTCCCCGAGTCCGAAACACACAATTTTGGAATTATGTCTGTCTGTGAACACGATAACTCGAAAACGGCTTGAGTTATAGGGAAGAAATTTGGTATGTAATCTTTACACATAATCTGTAGGTTTCTATCAAATGTTGGGCAATATCCATCCACGGGAAGTCTATCTGTCCGTGTTCATGTGTACACGACTTCTCAAAAGCTTAAATAACTAGAAAAATAAAATTTGGTGCACAGTTTTTTCATTAGGAATGTTGCTCCGTATCAAATTTAGGCCCAAATCCGTCAAAGCATTGACTGTCTTTCGGTCTGTATAATCGCATGCTTGTGAACACAATAACTTCTAAACGTTATGACTTAGATTCATGAAACTTGGTATGTGGTCTTCTAAACTTAATTGTAGATCTGTGTCCAATTTTGGTGTCAATCAGCAGAAAAAAGTGTTCAAATTGCATATTCGATTTCTTCACCATTCTACGATACAGAAAAAGGCGCGAAAGCTTCGCACGTTTTTCCACACCTTGTTAGGGAATGGTGCCTGTTACATTCGTTTGGCTTATTTTTTCTCTACGTGTGTTAGGAACGCTTATTTTTTCTGCATCTGTGTTAGGGACCCTTACTTTTTCTCCACCTGTCTTAGGGACGCTTATTTTTTCTCCTCCTATGTTAGGGACGCTTACTTTTTCTCCATCTGTGATAGAGACGCTTACTTTTTCTCCAAATGTGTTAGGAACGCTTATTTTTTCTCCACCTGTGTTAGGGACGCTTACTTTTTCTCCACCTGTGTTAGGGACGCCGATTTTTTCTCCACCTGTGTTAAGGAGTATACGAGAAAGTGTAAGGGTGACCACTCCAGCAGGGTTTCTGCATTTGCTCTTAAGCCATAATGTGGGAGCGGCGTCGTTCGCAAATTTGGTCATGGTGTGGGTATTTCAAATATCATCTAAGATGTTAAATTAACATGATCGCTCTTTTAAGGAAACGATGATCCTGGAATAAATGAGATTTTACTTTACTCCTAATTTGGAAATCATTTACCATGCCTCCACAAATACGGCAAAGATGGCGACATTACATATGAATCATATGAATTGATTGATGTTAAAAGGGTACTTCTGACATCTAGCAGAGAATTGCTATATTGATGTTAAAAAGGGGACTTCTGACATCTAGCAAAGAATTGCTATATTGATATTTAAAACTTTCTTCTGCGAAGGAGCCTTCTTCTAGCATCACATCGAAACTTTGAAGCTGTACTAAAACGTGTCAGTGGATGGTAGAAGCCCCGTTTTCGCACCAAAGATGCATTCACTTTCATCAAATTAAAAACGAAAATATAATGCAATTTTCGCCGAGAATGCAGAAGTCCCCTTTTAACATCAATATAGCAATTCTCTGCTAGATGTCAGAAGTCCCCTTTTTGACATCAATCGATTCATATATACATGATAAATCCAGCAACACATTTATGAACATTTGACAAACAAAAAACAGAAAATAGGCAACTCTCAGTTTAAAATATATAAAAAGTTTTTTTCTAAATTAGCATTTATAAATTTAGTTTGCTATTACCATCTCGTGTTACACGAGAACTTTTTTCGGTAGACCTAATTGGAACTTCGACTATCCAACCCTCTTTAAACCGAGGTTTCAGTCAACTGAGCCAGAGCCTGAAAATCAAACTGCGTTTTTCATTTTTGTCAATAAAGCCAACAACTTATTTTGCAAATATAGCATTTGAGTCGATTTTTACAACACAAAGGCATGTAAAAGTTTATTATCTAGAGGTAATTTTAATTCAAGATTTTATAATTCAATCAGTTATTTAGAACTAAAAATAACCAGCGGGAGTGGCCTCCCCTAAACTTTTTCGTATACTTCTCAAAAATTTGTCATTTTCCCTCCCCCTGCGTAGATAAAAAATCTGAACCTACTGTAACCCAGAATGCAATGACTATCAGAAGGTTTTTCATTGTAAATTATAGCGATTGTAAAATATTGAGGTGAAGAATTAAATTCAAAGAGAGTATGTATTAAAACTTAGCGATATTTATTTTCTATCACACTCTAGCAAGCTCCGCTAATGCCAGGGCGTGGCGAGCGAAAAGAAAACAGGAGAAAATGACCTCGTTCGCTATCGCTGAATAGCTTGCGCATGCGCATAGATTACTTCCAGTACTCAGGTAATAAAATTGAATATGCAATTTGAACGCCTTTCTTTTAACCTATTGAAACGAAATTTGGGCACACATCTATAATTAATGTTAGCGACCGTCATACCAATTTTTTTCTCAAAACCGTAGGGTTTACGAGTTATAATACTCAGAATTATTCAATTATACAGACCGACAGACAGTCAACACTTTGACGGATTTGGCCCAAAAGTGGCTACGGACCTACATTCCTGATGTTAAAACTGTGTACCAAATGTTATCCATTTAGCTATTCAAGTTTTCGAGTTATAGTGTTCGCATGAACACGGACAGACAGACAAACTTCCCGTGGACGGATTTTGTCCAATATTTGATAGAAGCCTGAAAAGTATGTGTGAAGATCACATACCAAATTTCATCCCTGTAGCATTAATAGTTTTTGAGTTATCGTGTTCACAGACGCACAGACAGACATAATTCCCAAATTGTGTTTTTCGGACTCGGGGAGGTCTAAAACGTGGAGATTCGTAGAAATCTCGAGTTCGAATTTTTTGACGATTACAATACTTTCTCTTTGTATACTTCTGTTTTCATTTTCATGAAAAAATGACACTAAAAATTCGTAGAAAATTTCCGCGTGGTTGGGAGAGGGAAAATGCTGATTTGACAGCATTCCTATACAATCCTTATGGCCCGCGTTGGCCTAGTGGTAAGGTCAAAGCCTCTGGACCGATGAGTTCCAGACTCAATCCCAATTCTACTGAAGATCCGTCAGGTATTGGGCCTGTTGCACTTAAACGCAGTGGCCAAACGTCCTCCCGCTGGTGTGGTGCAGAAGTTTCGAGAGGGTGGTGCGAAGTCCTCGTCACCAGACCGCGGTTCAAAATTACGAGTTTCGTCCCAAACTGGCCCTCTTTTTGCTTAAGAATAGGACTTTAATATAAGTAAAACTAAATCAAACCATAGAATCATTGGGAAAATGAAAAAGAAGCAAAGGAATTCAGTATAGCTCGTGAAGCGCCTTGATAAAATTGTTTTAAAAAAACATGCAAGAATTTTGATAACTAATAAAAAAGTTTGTTGAAATATTAATATAATGGCTATCCTTGCGGAATTTCTTCATAATTTCAAATAAACAATTTTTTGAAAAACTTGTCGATAGGAAAAAAGTCAAGATTTAAAATGTAGTCTCTGTTAACCGAGTTTTCGATTATCCAGGTGATTACGGTACTACTCAGCTCCGATAGTCGAAGTGATTGCGATACCATTCAGCTAGGGTAATCGAGATGAATACGATACCAGTTAGCTCGGATAATCGAGGTGATTGCGATACCATTCAGCTCGGGTAATCGAGATGATTATGATACCTGTCAGCTCAGATAATCGAGATTCAACTGTGCTTTGAAGGCAATAAAATAAATTTTTATGGTTAAAAACTTTTGGAAACCTTGTCGATAGAAAATAAGTCAAGATTTAAAATGTAGTCTCTGTTGACAGAATTTTCGACTATCCAAGTGATTATGGTACTAGTCAGCTCGGATAGTCGAAGTGATTGCGATATCATTCAGCTCGGGTAATCGAGATGATTACGATACCAGTCATCTCGGGTAATCGAGGTGATTATGATACCAGTCAGCTCAGATAATCGAGATTCAACTGTATTTTGAAGGCAATAAAATAAATTTTCATGGTTAAACATTTTTGGAAACCTTGTCGAAAGAAAAGAAGTCAAGATTTAAAATGTAGTCTTTGTTAACAGTGTTTTCGACTATCCAGGTGATCACGGAACTAGTCAGTTCGGATAATCGAAATGATTACGATACTATTCAGCTCGGGTAATCGAGGTGATTGCGATACCATTCAGCTCGGATAATCGAAGTGATTACGATACCAGTCATCTCGGGTAATCGGGGTGATTAAGATACCAGTCAGCTCAGATAATCGAGATTCATCTGTATTTTGAAGGCAATAAAATAAATTTTCATGGTTAAAAATTTTTCGAAACCTTGTCGAAAGAGAAGAAGTCAAGATTTAAAATGTAGTCTCTGTTGACAGAGTTTTCGACTATCGAAGTGATTACGGTACTACTCAGCTCGGATAGTCGAAGTGATTGCGATACCATTCAGCTCGGATAATCGAGGTGATTACGATACCAGTCAGCTCGGATAATCGAGGTGATTACGATACCAGTCATCTCAGATAAACAAGATTCAACTGTACTTTGAAGGTAATAAAATAAATTTTGATGATTAAAATTATTTGTGTTTTATAGCAATACTCCGGGTACTTTTTTGGAGGGATGAATTTTAAGTTTGAATCCATAATTATCAGTTAGATTCCTCTCATCAGTTACAACACATTCTCTTCCCTGATCACAGTTTTCTTCGTCCCAGTCAAAGGTTCCAGGAACCGTCAGACCACGTGACTTCGAATCCGCTAATTACTCACGTGTCACTCAAAATCTGCATGAGAGATTATCGGCGCGACTTCATTTAAATATCGGGTTATGCGATTTACGGAAATCACCTTGTTAATTATTGGAGCGACGCGTGTTATCCCTCTTAATTAATGCGTTCTTCTTGGACGCATTGATTAATTAGGCGCGAACAAAAGATGAAAGATCGTTGTAAAGTGGATTAAAGAACACAAAACAATTTGTGTCGTGGAATCGCGCTTTATAGTTTAAGAGTGTGACGTATTGTCATTTGTGAAGTGTGATTTTGATCTATTTAAATTATTCTAAACAATCATTTCTTATAGGAAAATAGTTTTATGCGTGATTAGTGATTTAGATATAGCAAATTAGTTAAGATAATGCATCTCGGGAAGTCTAACGAAACAGTATAAAATGAAATTTTTTTTCATATAGGACATTTTAGATAGGAAAGTATTTTAATATCTAAGTACTGAGTTAGCATATTAGAATTGTTAAGTTGACATCTATCTCTAAATCAAACAACAACATGAAACTTCAACAAGAGTAATTTATATAATAATATTTCGCAGGAAAATTTTGAATTGGACATTATTCTAAATTTTGAATATAGACTTGGATAAATCGGAATTGTTATATCTCGACCTTTCTTGAAGCCAAACATCAAAATGAAACATAATTCATTTTTTACATAAAAAAAATTCGGATAGTTATGTAAGTATTTTTTCATCAGAGTATTGAAATGATAAAGCAGGTTTGTTATGCTGATATCTAAATTGAAGCCAAATAGCAACATGCAAATGTGATTTTGCTCTTACATATATAATTGTAAAGTATTTTAATGTCTAGATATTGAGGTAGATAATTCAGCTTTGTTTAGATGATACATGCCGCAAAGACAAATAACACATCAGATATGTCTTGAAGAAAATCTGACGACAGACTTCAAGACATATGTGTCGTGAAGACAATCTGACGACAGAGTGCAGACAATCTGACGATAGAGTGAAGACAATATGACGACATACTTCAATACATATATGGAGTTAAGACAATCTGACGACAGACTTCAAAACATATATGTAGTGAAGACAATCTAACGACTGAGTGAAGACAATCTGACGACAGACTTCAAAACATATATGTTGTGAAGACAATCTGACGACAGAGTGAAGACAGTCTGAAGACAGACTTTCAGACATATATGTCGTGAAGACAATCTGACGACAGACTTCAAAACATATACGTCGTGAAGACAATCTGACGACACACTTCAAGACATATAGGTCGTAAAGACAAACAACTCACCATAAATGATAAAAAAATTCCGAAACAAAATCATGGAAATTTTTTCACATATCCCCTGATAGAGATTATAGATGATATTATCTGTATAAAGGATAACTTTAGTATTCCGATTATAATTACCATTTGTCTCAATAATGTATGTAATAATCTATATAATAATTATCCAGGCATGGCGGTAAAGCTCACGTGGTTTTGTTTAGCTACATTCCAAAGAGATTCAGACGGTCTCCTACAAATTAGCATACACAGAGGATAATGTTTTGATTCTATGATGATTTAATACCAAATAGAATTTATGATAGGGTTTTTTTAGCTGAGTTAAGAAGTTTCTTTACTTTTTTCTATTTTATGTTGATTCGTGGACGCGGAACACCATTAATATCAGATAGAAGTTATACTAGAATTGATTTATTTTCTCACTTATCGGAGATATTCACTTTCGTTCTCGTTAAAAGGGTACTTTCTTATTCGCACTCAATTTTGGAATTGAATATTTATATATTTTACAATTAATATTTTTTCCTTAACAGTTATTTTACTGAAACGCTACGTTTACTTAAAGATTTACATTCATCAATTCAGCATTTTTTAATTTTGTATTTGGTAAAGCACTTTCTTCTGTTAATGGATTTTGCATTAATTTTACTCGGGGAAATCGAATGTAATTGTTAAAAATAAAGTTATTTACAAAACGAAAGTTAGTGTCAATTGATTCATCATATCTGTTTTTCATGTTTTTTTTTTCTTAAGCACTCTGCCAATGTGCATGAAATTTTCTAATACATCTTTCGTCAACAAATCTGACAATCAGATCTGAGATATTATTGGCAAGCTAAAAGCCCTTCTTAGAGGGGCAAAAATCTTCTAGTAGACGAAATAGAAACGAAACTTTAACCCAAGACCATCCCAGCATCCATATGAGCCTTCTCTATTTAAAGTTCCGTAAATTGGGGCCTGGTGAAGTTACATCTGACCTATAGAGTCAAACGACCTCCACTGATGTGGCGTGGAAGTGTGAAGAGGGGCATTTGTGGCTCAAAAGTTGTTTGATGACGGTTCAAAATGATGAGGTTCGTCTCAAAATCATCCTTCTTGCTGCAATACGATTATTGTTACATCTGACATATAGAGTCAAACGACCTCCACTGATGTGGGAGTGGAAGTTTGAAGAGGGCATTTGTGGCTCAAAAGTTGTTTGATGACGGTTCAAAATGATGAGGTTCGTCTCCAAAATCATCCTTCTTGCTGCAATACGGGATTATTGTTAAGACCTGACCTGAGAGTCAAAACCTGACTCCACTCGATGTGGCGCGTGAAGTGTGAAGAAGAGGGGCACGGTGGCTCAAAAGTTGTTGTTTGATGACGGTTCAAAATGATGAGGTTCGTCTCAAAATCATCCTTGCTGCAATTACGGGATTATTGTTAAGATCCGGATCTATAGAGTCAAAACGACCTCCACTGATGGCGTGGAAGTGTGAAGAGGGGCATTTGGTGGCTCAAAAGTTGTTTGATGACGGTTCAAACAAGGAGGCTCGTCTCCAAAATCATCCTCTGCTGCTGCAATACGGATTATTGTTACATCTGACATATAGAGTCAAACGACTTCCACTGATGTGGGAGTGGAAGCGTGAAGAGGGCATTTGTGGCTCCAAAATTTGTTTATTGACGGTTCAAAATAGTGAGTTCGTCTACAAAATATCTTTCTTGCTGCTACGCTATTGTTGCTGACATATAGAGTCAAACGACCTCCACTGAGTGGAGTGAAGTTTTGAAGAGGGGCATTTGTGGCTCAAAAGTTTGTTTGATGATAGTTCAAAATGATGAGGTTCGTCTCAAATCATCCCTTCTTGCTGCAATACGGATTATTGTTTACATACATATAGAGTCAAACGACCTCCACTGATGTGGAGTGGAAGTGTTGAAGAGCATTTGATGGCTCAAAAGTTGTTTGATGACGGTTCCAAAGTAGTGAGTTCGTCTCAAAATCATCCTTCTGCTGCAAATACGGATTATTGTTTACATCTGACATATGAAGTCAAACGACCTCCACTGATGTGGAGTGGAAGTTTGAAGAGGGGCATTTGTCAATAAAAAGCTGTTTGATGACGTTCAAAATGATGAGGTTCGTCTCAAAATCATCACTTCTTGCTTGTGAAATACCAGGAATTGTTACATCTGACATATAGAGATCAAACGACCTCCACTGATTGGGAGGAAGTTTGAAGAGGGCATTTGTGGCTCAAAAGTTGTTTGATGACGTTCAAGAGTACTGAGTGTTCGTCTCAAAATCATCCTTCTTGCTGCAATACGATTATGGTTACATCGACATATGGAGTCAAACGACCTCCACTGATGTAGGGTGGAAGTTTGAAAGAGGGGCATTGTGGCTCAAAGTTGTTTTGATGACGGTTCAAAATGGTAGTTCGTTCAAAATCATCCCTTCTTGCTGCAATACGGATTATTGTTACATCGAGCCTATAGAGTCACAAACGACCTCCACTGATGTGGCGTGGAAGTGTGAAGAGGGCATTTGTGGCTCAAAGTTGTTTGATGACGGTTCCAAAATGATGAGGTTCGTGCTCAAAATCATCCTTCTTGCTGCAATACGAGTTATGTTAGCATCACCGACTGTAGAGTCACGACAATCCACTGGATGTGGACGTGGGAAGGTGAAGAGGGGCATTGTGTGAAACTCAAAGTGTTGATGACAAGGTTTCAAGAAATGATGAGAGTTTCGTCCTCAAAAACTTCTCCTTCTTGCTGCAATTACAGTTATTGTTTACATCTGAACTATATAGGGTTCAAACGTGACACTCCTTGCATGTGGTGGAGTGTGAAGTTGAAGAGGGCATTTGTGGCTCAAAACTGTTGTGGATGACGGTTCAATGAGTGAGGGTTCGTCTCAAATCATCCTTCTTGCCATATCGGATTATTGTTACATCTGACATGTGGGATCAACGACCTCCACCTGATGTGGCTGGAAGGTGAAGAGGGGCATTTGTGGCTCAAAGTTGTTTGATGACGTTCAAAAATTGAGGTTCTGTCTCAAAATCATCCTTCTTGCTGCAAAATAGGATTATTGTTACATCTGGCCTTATAAGTGCATGAACGACCTCCACTGATGTAGGCATGGAAGTATGAAGAAGGGGCATTTGTACTCAAAAGTTGTTTGGATGACGAGTTCAAAGTGGTAGGAGGTTCGTCACAAAATCATCCCTTCTCTTGTACCACGGAATTGTTACATCGCCTATAGAGTCAACGCCTCCACTGATGTAGGTGGGAAGTGTGAAGAGGGTAATTGTTAAATTGTTGATAGTTCAAAGCAGAGGTTCGTCTCAAAAGTCCCTTCTTGCTGCAATAGGGTTATTGCTTGTCTGCCATATAGTAGAGTCAAGACTGACTTCACTGATGTGAGTGGAAGTGTTGAAGAGGAGCATTTGTGGCCTCAAGTTGTTTGATGACGTTCAAAATCGATGAGGTTCGTCTCAAAAATCATCCTTCTTGCTGCATACATATACGGAGTTATTGTTGATTTGTAACATATAGAGTCAAACGACCTCACTGTGTGAGCGTGGAAGTTGAAGAGGGCATTTGTAGCTCAAAAGTGTTTGATGAGCAGTCAAAATGTAGGTTCGTCTCATCATCCTCTTGACTGCAATACGATTAGTTGTTGTCATCTGACTATAGAGTCAAACGAGCCTCCACTGATTGACTGGGAAGTGTGAAGAGGGGCATTTGTGGCTCAAAGTTGTTTTGATGACGGTTCCAAAATGATGAAAGTTTCTCTCAAAATCATCCTTCTTGCTGCAATACGGATATTGTTACATCTGACATATAGAAGTCAAACGACCCCACGACATGTAGAGCTGGAAGATGTTGAAGAGAGGCATTTGTGAGCTCACCAAAGATTTGTTGATGACGTTCAAAATAGTGAGGTTCGGTTCAAATCATCCCTTCTGCTGCAATAGGATTATGTACTACATCTGCATAGTAGAGTCAAACTGACTCCACTGATGTGGGAGTGGAAGATTTGAAGAGGCATTTGTGGTCAAAAGTTGTTTGACACGCACTAAAATGATGAGGTTTCGTCTCAAAAATCATCCTTCTGCTGCAATACGGATTATTGCTTAAGACGGAGTCATATAGAGTCAAACGACCTCCACTGATGTGGAGAGTGGAAGTTTGAAGAGGGGCATTTGTGGCTCAAAAAAAGTTGTTTGATGATTTGGTTCAAAATACGAGGTTCGTTCAAAATCATCCTTCTTGCTGCAATACGTGATTATTGTTATCTGACATATAGAGTCAAACGACCTCCACTGATGTGGGAGTGGAAGTGTGAAGACGGGCATTTGTGGCTCAAAAGTTGTTTGATGACGGTTCAAAAATGATGAGGTTCGTCTCCTGTAAATCATCCTTCTTAAGCGTAATACGGATTATTGTTTGATCTGACATAGAGTCAAAACGACCTCCACTGATGTGGGAAGGGAAGTTTGAAGAGGGCATTTGTATTCAAAAAGTTGTTTTGATGACGGTTCAAAATGATGAGGTTCGGTCTCAAAAAATCATCTTTCTTGCTGCAATACGGATTATTGTTACATCTGATTATATAGAAATAAACGACCTCCACCGATGTGGGAGTGGAAGTTTGAAGAGGGCATTTAGCTCAAAAGTTGTTTGACAGACAGTTCGTACGATGAGTAATTGTCTCAAAAATCATCCTTCTTGCTGCAATACGGATTATTGTTACATCTGACATATAGAGTCAAACGACCTCCACTGATGTGGAGTGGAAGTTTAAGAGAGGGCATTTGTGGCTCAAAAGTTGTTTGGATGACGGTTCAAAATGATGAGGTTCGTCTCAAAATCATCCTTCTTGCCGTAACATTACGATTATTGTTACATCTGACATAGCAGAGTCAAACGACCTCCACTGATGTGGAGTGGAAGTTTGAAGAGGGCATTTGTGGCTCAAAAGTTGTTTGATGACAGTTCAAAAAATGATGAGGTTCGTCTCAAAATCATCCTTCTGCTGCAATACGGGATTATTGTTGCTATCTGACATATAGAGTCATCAAACGACCTCCACTGATGTGGCATGGAAGTTTTTGTGAAGAGGGCATTTGTGGCTCAAAAGTTGTTTGATGACTTGTCCACAAATGATGAGGTTCGCTGCCCCAAATCATCCTTCTTGCTGCGGCAATACGGATTATTGTTACATCTGACATATAGAGTCAAAAACGACCTCCACTGATGTGGAGTGGAAGTTTGAAGAGGGGCATTTGTGGCTCAAAAGCTGTTTTGATGACGGTCTAAAATGATGAGGTTCGTCTCAAAATCATCCTTTCTTGCCGTACATTGATTATTGTTACATCTGACATATAGAGTCAAAAACGACCTCCACTGATGTGGGAGTGGAAGTTTGAAGAGGGGCATTTGTGGCTCAAAAGCTGTTTGATTTATCTGTCAAAATGATGAGGTTCGTCTCAAAAAATCATCCTTCTTGCCGCAATACGGATTATTGTTACCTGACATAGAGTCAAACGACTTCCACTGATGTGGGAGTGGAAGTTTCAAGAGGGCATTGTCGCTCAAAAGCTGTTTTGGATGACAGTTCAAATGATGATGTTCAATCCCAAAATCATCCTTCTTGCTGCAATACGGGATTATTGTTATGATCTGACATTATAGAGTCAAACGACTCCACTGATGTGGTATGGAAGTGTGAAGAGGGAGCATTTGTGGCTCAAAGTTGTCGATGACGGTTCAAAATGATGGTGTTCGTCTCAAAATCATCCTTCTTGCCAAAATATGGATTATTGTTGCTATCTGACATATAGAGTCAAACGACCTCCACTGATGCGGAGTGGAAGTTTGAAGAGGCATTTGTGGCTCAAAGTTGTTTGATGACGGTTCAAAAAATGATGAGTGTTCGTCTCAAAAATCATCTTTTCTTAAGCTGCAATACGGGATTATTGGCATATCTTTATTAATATGAGTCAAACGACTCCCCTTACCGATGTGGAGTGGAAGTTTGAAGAGGCATTTGTGGGCTCAAAAAAGCTGTTTGATGACAGTTCAAAATGATGATGTCTGTCTCAAAAAAATCATCCTTCTTGCTGCAATACGGATTATTGTTACATCTGACATATAGAGTCAAATCTGTCTCCACCGATGTGGAGTGGAAGCTCTGGAAGAGGCAACATTGTGGCTCAAAGTTGTTTGACGACGGTTCAAAACATTGAGGTTCGCTCCCCAAAAATCATCCTCTTGCTGCAATACGGATTATTGTTACATCTGACATATAGGATAAAAAACGACCTCCACTTCGATGTGGGAGTGGAAGCTTGAAGAGGGGCATTTGTGGCTCAAAAAGTTGTTTGGATGACGGTTCAAAATGATGAGGTTCGTCTCAAAATCATCCTTCTGCTGCAATACGGATTATTGTTACATCTGATTACATAGAGTCAAACGACCTCCACTGGATGTGGAGTGGAAGTTTGAAGAGGGGCATTTGTATTCAAAAGCTGTTTGATGACGGTTCAAAATGATGAGTCTGTCTCTCAAAATCATCCTTCTTGGAAGCGTAATGATTATTGTTGATTCGACATATAGAGTCGAATCTCCACTGATGGGTGGAAGTGTGAAGAGGGCATTTGTGGCCCAAAAGTTACTATATTTGGTTCAAATGATGAGGTTCGTCTCAAAATCCTCTTGCCGCAATACGGGATTATTGTTAAGACTAACACAAACGACTCACGATTGAGTGGAAGTTTGAAGAGGGGCATTTGTGGCTCAAAAGTTGTTTGATGACGGTTCAAAAAATGATGAGGTTCGTCCAAAATCATCCTTCTTGCTGCAATACGGATTATTGTTACATCTGACATAGATAAACGACCTCCACTGATGCGGCGGAAGTGTGAATAGGGGCATTTGTGGCCTGCAAAAGTTGTTTGATGACGGTTCAAAATGATGAGGTTCGTCTCAAAAAATCATCCTTTCATGCAATACGGGATTATTGTTACATCTGACATATAGAAGTCAAACGACCTTACTGATGGGGAGGAAGTTTGAAGAGGGCATTTGTGGCTCAAAAGTTGTTTGATGACAGTTCAAAATGATGAGGTTCGTCTCAAAATCATCCTTCTGCTGCAATACGGATTATTGTTACATCTGATATAGAAGTCAAACGACCTCCACTGATGTGGAGTGGAAGCTTGAAGTAGGGGCATTTGTGGCTCAAAAGCTGTTTGATGACGGTTCAAAATGATGAGGTTCGTCTCAAAATCATCTTTCTTGCTGCAATACGGATTATTGTTACATCTGACATATAGAGTCAAACGACCTCCACTGATGTGGAGTGGAAGTTTGAAGAGGGGCATTTGTGGCTCAAAAGTTGTTTGATGACGGTTCAAAATGATGAGGTTCGTCTCAAAATCATCCTTCTTGCTTCAATACGGAATATAAAAACTAAACTGAAAGGATTATGAATACCAGGAATTATCAGAGTTAAGATTTCAAGAAATCGAAAAGGAGATATAGAATATGTATGGTGGAGAAATGTGTTTTCGATTTCGTTCGAAAATGGGGGTGGTGGGGGCAAGCGACCTATGATAGCATATCTAGACGTCATAAGCTTTCATATGAAAAAAAAATTATCGAAATCCGTCGTGTGGTTGGGTAGTTGTCTGAAGATTTTACCATATTATTTTAAATATATAGATCCCAACAGATTCATCACAATGGCATGTCAAAAATATTGTAAAATACCTATTGCAGGTGATGGAAACGATTTATTTAGAGCGATATCCTACTGTATTTTATTTTGTACTGGATATGAAGACTTTCATTCTGAAATTCGTGAGAGCGTTATACAAAACACTACAACTGGATAAATTTTATTGAAAGATTTTACAATTTTAAAGGAATCTGTTATCTACAAAGAATATGAAATCTACTATTGTTTTATGGTCTGTTCCGCTGATTTTCATGCAGTATTTAAAACTGAACCAGCGGGAGTGGTCTCCCCTAAACTTTCTCGTATACTTCTCGAAAAAGGTGCTGTTCCCTCTCCACCGGCTTGGATAAAAAAATTCGAACCTATTGTAACCCAGGATCCAATGCCTATCAGAAAATATTTAGGTAAATAATCAAATTCAAAGAGATGCGTTCCGATTAAATGCGTGCCGATTTCTACTCTTGCTTGGCTCAAGGACAAAGTTACATAATCCTTCCGCGTGCACAGATTGTTACCAGTACGCATGCGCATGGAGAATCGGATGAAAACAGCTCCAAGCAGGAGTCAATAAATATCGTGCGCAGAAGATTGCGCGTGAAGAAAACGGACTCGTTGGAGATGCGATTATACAGACCGACAGACAGTCAACACTTTGACGGATTTGGCCCAAAATTTTATACGGACCTACATTCATGACGATAAAACTGTGTATGAAAGTTTATCCATTTAGCTATTCAAGTTTTTGAGTTATAGCGTTCGTTTGGCCGCTGACATACAGACAGACAGACTTCCCGTTGAGGGATTTTGTCCAAAATTTGATAGAAACCTACA
>BGPR01032137.1:0-17655 GCA_013235015.1 Araneus ventricosus | reverse complement strand
TATTTCTTCAGTGAATCAATCATCATATACTAGTCCTCTGCTACGACCTTTCTCAAACCGCTTCCTTGTCTATTTACGTCACATGTTTTTCACGTACAGATAGACATAACCATATGTAAAAAGCACTATAGAGGGGAACATCGTTGTATACTTCTGATACTATTGTAAGAAAGGTTTTAGTTCATTGTTAGTTCTGTTCCAAGTGATCAACTAAAAATTATAGTCGAAAGATGCAGAAAGCTGGGAAAAAATCGGTTCATTCAATTCTTTAGTTTACCCTGTCTGTTGATACTGACAATTGTGAAACGGGCCTAAGGGGCAAACAGAGATTCTTTTTGAGGTTGTATTATTATTCATTGTTGTGTTTTGAATAGTCTATTTTAAAAACATTCTAGATTTGTATTGGTCTGACTGTTTCCCAACAAAATCAATTGGAAATTCAATTCCTTCCAAATTCAATTGGAAATCCAGTCTTATAAAAGCGTAATTAAATTGTATCAACTACCATTTGCTCTTCAACGTTCAAATTACAGTGTTAAGAAGTGCTCTTTTGCCTTAGTTTAAAAATGAATAGTGATTCTGATACAGAATGTCTTATCGAAAAGGAAAGCTCGGACGAAGAATTTTCGTCCTCTGAAAGTGAATCGGATGATGACTCTTTAGATAGCGCCAGAGACTGCGGCCGAGTAGATATCACTATTTCTCAACCGAGTCATCCTAAATTTCCATTCACAGGAAATACAGAGTTAAAAGTGTCCGTCGGAGATTTTGAAGATCCCTTAGATTATTTTAACCTATTTTCTGATGATGAAATCTATAACTTTATTGTGTGAGAAACTAGCCTGTTGCCTTCATCTCCAGATCATGCGGTTGGGTATCTGTAATGAAAGGGGGAAGAGGGATTCTTACCTCAAAAGGTTTCACCTGTCTGACAGCGATTATTGCAATTATGGTGGAATTGGCACGGCACTTCACTACGCCATGGAAGGAATTTATACAGTGTCTTAGCATATGAGGAAGCCAGCGCCAAACTTCGAACAATAATGTCTGAAAAGGGTCGCCAATGACCTCGTCTGCAGGCAGAAAATTCGTGGGATTATCAAATTCATGAGCGAAAACAGAGACCTTTTCCGGCCTCTCTAGCCTTCAGCTTCCCAGCGAGCTGAACTAAGTAGCTCAATCACCGAACATTCCCCCTTCAAATAGAAGTAAGGTATTTCAACATCTAAAGAAAAGAAGACTAGTGCAAACTAATAGTGTAAAAGTGAAAATGCCTGTGCTGTACATAGTGTATATATTTCCTTCGTTTTGTTTATTTTGTTTTTCTTTTTCTTAAATAAAATTCCCATGTCTTGCCCATCAAACCGTTCAGTGACCGGTCTGACACGGATACGGGTGTAAGGGACGGCGTTCTGTTCTGTGAAAGAAACTAACAGGTATGCTGAATCACACTTCCAGAATGTCGAACTGACCCCTTCTTCTAGAGCTCTCCAATGGAAGAATATCAATAACCAAGAGATGAAATGATATATCTCTCTTCTGTTGCTCCAAGGCATAGTACAAACGCCTGTGGAAAAGTGGCTTTGGTCAAAAAGACCAATTTTATCAAATCCATTTTTTGCAAAGATTATGAGCGAGATAAAGTATGGACTAATTATGAAGTTCCTGCACTTCGAAAATAGTGACGCTTTCGACGAAAACTTGCATCTAAACCCAAAACTTAGTGAAGTTAGTGAACTACATAGTATGCTTGTACAGCGATTTAAATCTGTCTATGTGCCGAAGCAGGACATATCAGCGGATGAGTCGCTGAGTGCATATAAAGGTCGTTTGGGATGGAAGCAATACATTCCAAACAAACGAGATCGTTTTGGCTTAAAATTATTTCAACTATATGAATCCGAAAGTAGGTACATTTGGAACTCATGCATATATACAGGAAAAGGCACAGTCTTCCACGATGACTACACTCATTTCGGTGTTTCTTTAAAAAGTGTGATGACTTTACTTCACGATCTAAAGGGAAAAGGATACTGTTTGACAACAGACGACTACTATACCTCCCCTGAAATAGCTGAATTATTAATAAATGGCAAAACAGACATTTGCGGTACATTACGGCCAAACCGAAAAGGCTTACCTGCATTATTAAAAAGTTCTTCAGTGAAGAAAGGCGAAATTATAGCCTTTCAAAGAGGGAAAATGTGTTTTATGAAGTGGAAAGACAAAAAAACCACTACATATGCTAAGCACTTTTCATAATGCTGATAAGATGCAGGTGAAGTCGAAGAAGGAAAATTCTGCCGTGAAATTGAAACCCAAACGGTGATGTTGTATAATGCCACCATGGGTGGAGTAGATGAGTGTCCTATTATCCTGTAGCAAGAAACCAACAAAGAACAAATTATAAGAAGATTTTTCGCCATTTGCTAAACGAAGCGGTGTGGAATTCTTTAATGATATATAAAAAGAATGTCGGGAGATTAAATCTTATTGGCTTTCGAATGAAATTGGTTGAATGATTGATCGAAGTAGGAGGTACTGATCCTAGTACTCGCAGGTACGTTACCCCTAAAGAATCTGAAAATGTAGTTCACCTAATTGGCAGGCATTTTCCTTCATACGTGGAAAGTAATTGTTCTAAAAAAAGAAAGTCAGTGAGAAAATGTGTAGTATGCTGTCTTGCAACAAATGAGAATGGAAAACGCAGTCGAAGAGAAAAGCGATTTGAATGCAAAGATTGTAATGTTAACTTTGTGCAGCACCATGTTTTGAAAAATTATACACACTATTATAAACACTTTGACTAAGTGAATTTATGTAAGTTTTGCTCTTTAAAAATTGTATGTTTTTATTTA
This sequence comes from Araneus ventricosus, assembly GCA_013235015.1. Classification (NCBI taxonomy): domain Eukaryota; kingdom Metazoa; phylum Arthropoda; class Arachnida; order Araneae; family Araneidae; genus Araneus; species Araneus ventricosus. Next base: position 14,797 of record BGPR01032137.1, on the reverse strand, counting down.
CTTTTCAATTTCAAAATAGTGTTGTATATGCATTCTGTTAAGAACACGAATTAAAATTCTTACTTTTACTTTTGTTGGGCATTTTTTTACTAAAATTAGAATATAATTTCAATTGTATCCCTTATGCCTAATTTGATATTTATGGTTCACTTAACAAAGTAAATTTGAAACTTAAAATTGTGATAGACATTTAACTAGAGTTTTTTTTAGATATATGCACATGTTCTGTTTATTGTTTTCACTTTCTCATCCAAAATTTATATTTGATTTAAACAAGAAAATGGCGCTGCACATATGCTAATAAAGAGCATTAAAACATAGCAACCATAAACATTCAGCTTAATGGATACACTTCCTGATATATTTACTTTCTAAGAGAACTTTGTTTACAGAGAACTAGGAAAACTGGTGATGTGAAAAAAAGAAAGAAAATTCATTAGGATACAACAATTTAAGAGAAACATGCAAATAAATATTATTTTAGCAATGAAGACGATTTGAATTTCATTGCAACAATGAAAAGTATTGTTGTAAATTATGCGTAAAATTATTTTTTAAAAATTATTAAAATTAGAGAAAAATTGTACAGCAACTTAATTGATATCATTAGAAAGGTAATTTTTTGCACTTTGAGATGGAAAAAATGAAAAATTCGAAAATTTCAGTATTATAATTATATTTCCTTATATAGCTTTGATTTTTAAATTTTAAGGTTTAAGTGCAATTTTTTAAAACTACAACAGTTTGTTTTCTAGATTAGTTTCTACATTTCACTACTTAGAAGAATTTCTTTTAAATTCATAAAAAATTGCAAAATGAAAAAAAATCGAACAATAATTTTTATTTTTTCAAATAATTATTATTGAGTTTATTCTCACCTCACTCTCAATGAATATGGAAATAAATTTTAAAGAAAAGGGATGAAAATTTTATATTTTATGTTTTAAAATATTGTATTTTTGTTACAGAAAAATTTGGTTTACATGAAAACGTAAAGAATAATAACAACTAAATTTAATGCTTGAGTGATCTTATCAGACTTTTAGTTATCTTTATAATAGTCTGATAACATCTGCAGTTCAATTGTCTTAAGTTTATTTCAATAATCAGTGCAAATGTTTATTTCTTCCTTAAAATGTGAGAACACAAAGCCATTTCTAAGAAAATATTAATGCTTACTTCATTGATACTGTATTTGTGCATTAGTTCCTTGAGCGTTATAGTTTTATTGATATGCATTCTTCAATAAGTGATCAAATCTAAATGCCTGAATTGCATTGCTTTTGGTAAATCTTATGCCAATTGCGAGGTGAATTTTAATAAATGCTATGAGACAAGAATCCACTAATATGTGTTACAAACCTTTGATGCATCCCGACACGTTATTAACAAGTTTGAAATCAGTTCTTCCAATAATAATAGTAGTCTCAGGCATTGAATTATTTCCAAATTCTACCGTCACATGCTAGACAATGTGTTTTATCACAATATCTTGTGTGTGTTCTGTAATTTGTAAAGTATAATTTTTTTAACAAAATTCTGATTTATATACATGTTTTTATTTTTATTCTGAACTTTAATGGATAATAATGAGACCCGTATTTATTTTCCAAGTTGTATGATATATTTGAATTAGATCTATAATTTTATTTTTTTTTAAAAAAAGAGTAAAGTGTCAGATTTATGTTAGTTAAATTTCGTTTATATTTGGTATGAAAAGGCCAAAAAATGTTTTTGAATACCACATCGACAACATCCAAGGCATCTATAAATTGTGAAGAGACACCTGCGTAATTTCGAATAGGTTTTAAATTTTTCTCCTTATTCTTTGATTTTGCCAAGTTTGCAAAAAATTGTCTGTAGAAAAAAATTCAAATATTTTTTACTTCGTAGCTAGCGCATTTTCGTAAAATTGATAGGAAAAAGTTTGATCGTTTCTACTTTCTAATAAACGACAGTAATACATTAACAAATTTATAAATTGATTAAATTAATTAAATAATAAAAATTCATAGTATTATATATAAAGGCGCAAATGCAGCTATTTATAATATAATACAGAAGCAAAATCTAATTTTTTCTAATAAACGAAGTATACAAAATATTACAATCGTCGATCGTAAATTTCAACACGAGATTTTGATTAATCTCCGCATTTTAGACCTCCCTGAGTCCGAAAAACACAATTTTGAAATTGTGTTTGTGAACTCGATAACTCAAAACGGTTACAGATAGAAGGATGAAATTTGGTATATGGACTTTATACAAAATTAGTATATTTCGATCAATCTTTGGAAAAAGTCCGTCTACGAAAAATCTGTCTGTTAGGTTTTTCATATGAACACGATAACTCAAAAACTTAAATAGCTAGATAGATAAAATTTGGTATACAGTTTTAAAAATTAAAAATGCAGGTCCGTATTAAATTTTGGACGAAATCCCTCGACGCGTTGACTTTCTGTCGGTTTCTGTAATTGCATGCTTGTGAACACGGTAATTCCTAAACGCAACGACTTAGATAAATGAAATTTGGTATGTGGTCTTTTAACCCTAATTGTCCAATTTTCGTTTCAATCGGGTAAAAAAAACTCTAATGCCCCTGAAAGTCAATATGCCATTACTTTTCGATAAAAAAGAAAATTATAAATAAAGAATTTAATTTTGAAAATTCGCGCCTGGATGCTCTAGTACCTGGACTATAGTATCAAAGTTTCAAATTTCAGATGAATTAAATTTTCGTTTATTATACTAGAAGATAATCTCTTGCGTACTAAATAAACCCCAGTAGTACACCAATATTGTACAATATTTTGGGCAATATTGAACAATATTGTGAATATCGAGGAGTACCGAATACCGATACCCAATATTGTATAATATTGAAAAATATTCAAGAAGGCTTGAAAATTTTTAAAGTATTGTGAACGTAAAATTTTGGCATAAAAATATTAGTTACATCTTAATAAATCATTTTATTTGAGACTTTATTTCGAAAAATTCAATGGAACAATTTTCCACAGAGAAGTCGAATATTGTATAATATTGTACAATATTGTGTAGACAATATTGTAAATTCTACATTGAACAACGTTGATTAATATTGAGAAAACTATATTGTAATTCTATGTTTAACAACGTAGATAAATATAGTAGTCCAAGGATAAGGGTTTGAAAAAAATATTAAATTATATAGTTTCGAAAATTGGTACACATGTTTGTGAGGCGCTTCTGATGAACTTACTAAAAGTCTCCGGTCCTGGGGGGTGGAGCTCACGCCGAAATCTTGGATTTCATCCCCCCTTTTTTAGTTTTCCCAAAATATATCTCGAAAGCTATTTAGTTTTCAAATTACAATCGATTTAACAAATTAACGAGCGTAAAATTCCCTACAATTAAATACTTTTATTTTTGTCCAGCTTTTATAGTTTCCCAGATAATAGGTCGCAAATGTTGCTGCCATCTTGGATTTCATCCCCTTTTTTTGGTTTTCGTGAATATCTCGAAATCTATTCAATTTTCGAATCACATATTATCAGTAAATTAAAGAGCGTAAAATTCTCTACAAACACATGCTCTTATCTTTGTTTCAGCGTTAATAGTTACCGAGATAATGGATTTCAAAATTTGCTAAGATCTTGGATTGTATCCCCCTTTTTTAGTTTGTCCTAAATATCTCAAAAACTACTAAAAAAAAATAAAAACATGCATTTGTTGGGAATTTAACGATTATTAATTGGTTGTAATATATATATTTTGAAAAATCAAATAGTTTTCGAGATATTCAAGAAAAACTGTAAAAAGGGAGATAAAATCTAAGATGGCAGCAAATTTTGAGACCCATTATCTCAAAAACTATCCAAGCTAAAACAAAAATAAAAGCATGCGTTTGTAGGGAATTTCACGCTCTTTAATTTACTGATTACATGCAATTTGAAAATTGAATAGATTTCCAGACATTCAAGAAAAATTTAAAAAGGGGGGGATGAAATCCAAGATGGCGACAAACTTTGAGACCCATTATCTCGGAAACTATTAAAGCTAGAAGAAAACTAAAAGTATTTATTTGTAGGGAAATTTAATTTGTTAAATCAATTGTATTTTGAAAATTGAATGCTTTTCGAGAATGAATGAATATATGAAATTGCTTAACAGTTAGGAAATTCTGCTTGGTATAAGATGTTATTTCATATTAAAGGAAATATTTATGTATTTTTAAAGTTCATAATGAATGGCCTTTTGCTTTGGATCAGTTAAATATATACTATATGTTTAACTTATAGTAGGAAAGTTTCTCCCAAATATATAGGATTTGATATCAAAGAAGAGATGCGAAACATCAAGATAAAACAATTTAATTTTTGTTTTGTAGTTTTTTATACATAACTGAAGTTTTTTTGTTTGTGAGACCCGTTTAATTTCTATTATATATAGGCTCGTGATTTTATGTTAATGTGAAAGTGAACAAACGTTCCGATTCCTATTTATAATTGCACTAGCCTCTACTTTGACAATTGCAGTGGCTTAAATTTTAATTTAGTTATATTAACGTATCGTTTTGAATAAGCACGAGGGCTATTTTGGAACAGACCTCCTAATTTTTAACCGCGGTCAGATAACGAGTACGTCACCTGAGCGGACACCCACTTCTTCAAACTTCCCACCACACCAATGGTATCGCGGAAGGAAATAGAGGCAAATAAAATATGATGCCCGAAGGCCGCGAGTAGACTAATTTTACATTTATTACATTTATAAGTCAAAAAATGTTATGAGGAGAGAGAAAAAGAATGACTTTTTGTTTTGAATCAAAGTTAAATGTTTACTTAGATATTATTTTATGCATACTTATATGCATAATCTCTGATAGGAATGTTTGTAACGAATGGTAGAATTTGGTAGCAGAGAAGAGATACCAAACATCCAAGATAAAACAATTTAATTTTTGTTCTTTTTAAAAAAATCATTCTGTAGTTTTTTAAATGTATTTTATATGATAATTCATAATTTTTTTATGATGTCCTCAAATAGATATTATTTTATTTAGGCTGCTAAATGCATAATATTTACGGATCGTTAAACGTATCCTTTGTTAGCATTTGAGTATCACATGATTGTATTAAAGAATAGATCACCATCCCATTTTCATAATTAATAGCAATTCAGTATTACAATTTTCTTCAATGTTATTATTTTCCGTTATATAAGTCAATGTTAAAGCGAACCAATGTCCCGATTCTTAATTGCACAAGCCTTTATTTTGACAAATGCAGTGGCTTAAATTTTAATTTAGTTATATTGACGTACCGTTTTGAAGAAACACGAGGACTATTATGGAATGGACCTCCTATTTTTTAACCGCGGTCAGATGACGAAGACGACACCTGAGCTGACACCCACTTCTTCAATTTTCTTACCACACCATCGGCTACAGTTGCGTAAAGAAATAGGAGCAAATAAGTTTTGATGCACGGAACTAATTTCACATTTATTACATTTAATTCAGCAAATGCTTTGAGAAGGGGAAAAACACGCCTCTGATCTAATCTGTAGCATAGCAAAAGGATGGCAAGCAAGGCCGGATTATATAACAAACTAAAAGGTAGGAAACGAGGCCCGAAGTCGCACGGGCTAGAGAAAAAAAATTACAAATATGTGATTTGTAATTGTGAGTAATGATTTGATTTGCAAGTGTCATATTTCAAACTCAGATAAAAATTAATTTTTTATTGTCTTAATTTCTTTATTAATTTTTTAAAAATATTTCTCAAATTCTAAATTTTTATATAAAAAGAGAGAGAATTTTAATATTTAAAAACTTGCTTCCATATTCCTTTATAATTTAAAATATGTTTGATGTTTTAACTAATATAATAAAGAATATTTATATCATTATATTGTGGATATTGTCAGGAAATAGTCTTTAATTTCCTTTTGAATGTTCTTTAAACACTAAAATGAAACATGTCCTACAATAAAATCGACATTTTATTGCGGTTACTAAACCGCTCACTTCGAAATGAAAATAAAATTATTGAAAACAAAGTCTGGTCTTGGAATTGGGGCCTCAAAACTTGCTTCCCTAAGGGCTCCTGACTGCACGCCTGGTCTATAAGGGACTTAATTCGGCACAGACCGCAAGGATTTTATTGATATGTCTTGGAGAGAACACAACAGAGACAATTTATTTGTTGCATATATTTGAAGTTTTAAAAAAGAAAAATGAAAAAAAAAAAATTTCAAATTTTTAAATTTGTTCTCATTTTAATTACAGTATGTTTCAATAGTAAAATATTATTTACATGTAACTGTCACATGTAACACTACATTGAAATTACGGATTATCTGCATTGATTTTCCTATGTGTCTGATTTATGATTGACATAGGTTTGATCAAATTTCTGTCTAGTGTCCTGCTCTGTTTAGACACAAGAACTTGCTAACAAATTAAAATTATTTGCCTCATTGTCACTTGCAAAAGTGGGATAAGATCGAATATCTGACGTAGCATTTCTAAGCTTAAAAAAGAGACGTATTACAGATTAATTTCAAAGAAGCGAATGATAAAATTATCGCAATAAAGCCAAGAAAATGTATATTTAAATAAAAATTGAACCAATACAATTCTAAACAATTTTTCTAACATATTGCATTTAAATATTAGAGCTTATTACCATATTTATAGACAGTTATAAATTAATCTGTACCTACATAAATATCTTATTACCGTATATGTTTCATTGCAAATTCTATATATCGGCAAATATGATGAAGGGATTTAAAAAAAAAATTACATGTCCATTCTTCATTCTTCGTACGCCATTGCTCAGAAAATCTCTCTTCATTGTCATGTCCGACCCCTTTTCTCATGACCTTGAGTTATACCCTCCAGTTACACTTGCGTCACTTGAACTATGGGGTGGTGAGTATTATTACAGTGAGTGATTGCGCATGCGTTTCGCTTCTAAACGGGCGGGAAATCGAGTTTCACTTTCGTAATTCACTTTCTAAGTATTTTCAGCGTCAGTGCCTTGGCCTTTGTTTCTCCCGATTTTCTCTTCGACTCTACGGATTTATCTCTTGATTATTTTTACTTTCATGATATCAGGATCAGGTAAGAGAAACTCTTACCAAACTTTGAAACGTCGAGCATATTAAATTAGCTAAGCGTCGTCTGAAAAGCATATTAAATTAGCTAAAGTGCAAGAAGTATTAAATTGTTTAATTACCGAGGCTCAAAACTTAGAATATTCGGAAAACACCAGACAAAAGAAGTTTTGTCTCTCTCACAGGTACCCATTTTTCAGTTTCTCCCTCCGAAATAAATTAGTTTGATATAACATTACTGTTAGTAATTAATAATATGTGAATATTATTACTATGTTATAATTTGATTTAATATAGCATTGGAATAAAGTTATTTTTTTAGAATGGATTTATTGTTGAAATTCTATATTAAGGAATACGTTTTGGGTTTTTTTAATATATTTATAAACATATCAATTATTGATTGCCGAGTTTATTTAATTTAATTGTATATTTTGTCTGAGGTTCTGAATTTCATAAGTTAATTGTTAAAAAATTCGAGCATTTAACAGACTTGAGCAGATCTAAAAAAATGACGCTAAAGGAACTTCAAAATCATTCGGAAATATAGTTAAACTTGTAAAGGAAGCATTAATGCCCCAAGAAGATATTTTTTCAGTGTAAATTTTTGGCCATAGTTCAGTGATGAAAGTGAATATAACTCGTCATGCTGCAAAAGAAATCTAAATTCACTTAGAAATATCTAGTGAACGACAGCATTGTGTTCTATTTCGTATAATTCGAAGTTTGAAAAAATCCAAAATATAGCTACAGTCATTATGAAGATTGTTTAATTCGTTTAGATAATGGGATTTTAAGAATTCTAATAATGATTTTTTTTAAAAAATTTCAAAATAATTCAAAGAGATGGAAAATAATAAAAAAAAACTGTTTTAATTAATTTGTTTTTAAATTTTTAATACATTGAATATATCTTGTGGATTTTAATTTTTTTGATTTTTCAAAGCATAATTAATTCCTCTAGCTTATGTCATTTTTAAGTTAAAAACCTTTTGAAGGGTATTACTTCTTAAATGTTTTTTTTATTAATATACTAGAAACAATGCCAGTATAATGATTAATTTTTTTAAAAAATACAAAGAATAATGCCAGCATGATTATTGATGTTTTTTCTTTAATAGCAATAACACTTTTTATGTTTAAAGCTTCAATTAATTTTTAATGCATTTGTAATTCAGATGCTATGAATCATGTTTTTTTGGTTTTCAATTTTTTTTTCATAAAACTCGATCGTTCATTACCTTTACAGTTTAAATGATATATTTCAACATTGGAGAGCAGTGATGAAGGCAGTAGAAATGTTTCAAACTCTCCATACAAATTAGATGAAGAGATAGAGACTAATAGCTATTTTGACTTTGAATCTGAATCAGATGAGGTTAATTGAACTTCCACAGGCATTTTAAATTCTTCAGTATCATCTGTAACACCTACATCCCAAGAGGAATCCTTGTCCCACAAATTAAGAATTTGGGCTGTTGAACATAAAGTGACATTAACTTCATTGAATAGTTTACTTAATGTTCTCCATGGTTATCATCCTGAATTACCTTTGGATGGTAGAAGCTTATTGAAAACATCTAGAAAATCATCTGAAATAGTAAAATTTAGTTCAGAAGAATTCTGTTAGAGTAGCATGTCCTTGTTATTATGTCCTTTCTTTAAATATGATAAATGTAATGAAACAGTAGAAATTTAAATTGGTACAAATATGTGCATACAATTTTAAAATTAGATATATATACTTACATAAAACATAAAAAATTCAAAAAAATTACCAAATGAATATTATGGCTATTATATGTAGTAATATATCATATATATAGGAGTATTTCAGACTGAAAATCTCTCATCTAAGCAAAGAGCATTTCGCTACCTTGTATATTTTTAACTTAAATTTTTAAATGGTTTAGTAGTAAAGATCCATTTACTTGTATGTTGTTTGCATTACTGTACGTCAAATTACTAAAAAAAATCAATTTAAACACATTAATTTCTCTTTTTAGTATCCTTAATTAGTGCCAAAAAAGTGCCACTGTCAACTTCTCCAGAGGGAAATACAATGCTTGCTATGTGTAAGTTTGGTTTTTGTTACTTCACCACATAATACTTGCAAATTCTACAAACTATTTAACATCTATATAGAACTTGATTTTCAGAGGCCTATCTTTTTAGATTCTTTGCAAATTAATTAAAAATGGTGTATTCTGGATATTTGAATTTTTCTAGATCTTACTATTGAATTTTACATTTTTGTACCAGTATTTATATCTTAGTATTCGTACTTTGCTATATAAATGTGTTCAATATTTGTTTTCTAATTTAGTCAACAGAGTTTTCAAGTGCTTAGAGAGTATTCAAAAAGGCATCCAAGTTATGAAAGCTGAGCAAATCAAAATTCAGAGTCAGCTTTCTGAAATGTGCTATCAAGAGGGGCCTGTGAACAATTTCACGTTACCAACTGATATGTCAATTCCAGTTGAAACAGACAGTGATCTAATACAGTTAAACTCCAATCTAAGCGGAGAAAAATCTTTGACTGCTGCTTTGGTAAGGAAAAAAAATTATAAGCTATGCATATTATTTTTTAAGGAAAAGTTGTGATGGTGATTGTTTCATTTAAAATTCTATTATTGGATAACTCAGTTGGTGAGGCATTCATCATGAACTCTTAATAAAATTGTATTATTTCAATTCCAGAATGGACCATTTGGGATTTTCTTTTAGTGTAATTTAATGTAATTTTTTCCAATAAAAGAATAACCTTTAAGATTTAAGAAAACATCAAATATGAAAAAATGCAAATATATCATTGTTTCATTTCAGGCTCGTTACCTTTATGGAGTTTCCTTTGGCTGCTTTCATTTTGTGTGTTTCTAAAAAAGTGCTTATCAAAAGTGTTTCTCTGCAATATAGTCTCCTGGGCCGAAAAGGAAAAAAGCATTTTGAACATGTAGAAGAAGTTTATAACGCAATTCTTAGTAAGTTTTTTTATTTGCTTTAACAATAATAATGTGTAGCCTAAAATTTATCAAATATATATTTACAATACGATCAGCAATAAAAGATAAATTCTCAAGCAATTTTTGATAGTATTTTCTAATTTCAAGCTATGGTTCAGGGCAACATAGCCATACATAATTTGTTTGTATTTGTAATTTGATAACCTTCTGTTTTTATCATATTTCTAAATTACATTGTTTTACAATTATTTTTCTTTGCAAATACTATAATATTATTTACCTTAGGTTCCCTCTACATCGACAGTGTTAAATTGTGTAAATGCATCTACCTTTTTCTGAAAATGTATTAAAGATACAAGTGAGAAATATTTTCTGCATATTAAGTAAACATTTATCTGTATACTGAAGTTTTGGTTTACAGAAATAATAATTGTTTTTATTTTAATTTTTGCTGAAAGTCACTGTGAATTTTGATGTCACTGTGAACAAAATGAGCTGTATTAAGAAATATTATTGGAATATCACAAAAATCTCACTTTAGTATATAATATAAATAACATAATATGTGGTAAAAGTTTCAAGTGTAAATATATTGCAGATTTGAGAAAAAGTTACATGCAGTTTCAAAAACATAGGTCAAAATTTTCTGATAGTTTCAAAAACAAAACATACTCATACCTAGTTTTAACTCGGACCATTTAGTTTCTTCATAATATTTTGAGAACTAAATTCATGAGTATGAAAAATACTCATAATAATTTACAAACAAACAAAATCTTCCAACACATGTACAAGAATATCCATTTATAATATTATGGATTAATAACGACTTTATAAACGCATTAATAATGACTTTATAAGACAGAAGGCTGTGATTAATGGTAATCTTCCCTTCTTTAGCACAAGAAGTCGTTATGTATATCAACAATTACATATCCATACTATTTCAAATAGTGGCCTTTGACAATTTTTCAGAACCTTTGGAATAGGTTTTTTTATTTATTTTTACTTTTTTTGCAAACTTTTTGCTATCGTAGCGTAGTTAAAATAATCTATTAGATAATTTAGAATTAAGTAAAGCTGCATATTAGATCATTAGATGGAAGAAAGCAAAAAAAGGATGATAAACTTTGTAATGTAACACAATAAAAGATCGAAGAAGACTTGGGTAAAGAAGGACAATAAAAAGATCGATAAGCATGGTTGAAAAAAATATAAACAGACCTAGTGATTACAATTTCAGTTAAACTGCTGCTCCCGGTGAAATAAAAAAAATAAAATAACACGAGGCTCTGCAAATGAGGGCGTGGGTTACAGTTTTCATCTGTCAAAGTGGGCGTGGCAAGTCATTTAAAGGGCTGTTTACATTTTATAAAGTTTATTTTGACTAACTTCTAAGACGAGGAGAAAAAAAAGACTTATATCGTTGCAAAAGCCTTGAAATGGAGATTTAATTTTAAATATATATAATTTTTTTTGAAGGTACATAGGGTACTGAATTTCATAATCATATTGTAGATATGCTGGAGAAATTTAAGGAATCAGCATCAAAAGCATTATGATAAGAAAATAGCTTATTGAAGTGAAGATGTCATGATGTTCACTAATTCTGTTTCAGTTGATTACTTTATTTGTTCCTTTGATAGGTAGCATTAAAAATGGATATATGTGCTGGAATTTTAATATTCTATTTTAAACATACAGTGAAAAATGTATTAATGGTAACTTATACAACATGAGTAGTTTCCAATATACAAAAATTTTCCATTTCTATTTGAAAAATCCCTTAAAAGTAAAGGTGAAGAAAATCAGTTACTGCTAATAATTCTAATGGGAGTTAGTGATTGGTTAATAACTGAAAGAAACTAAAAGACATTAAATCATCCTTTTATCTCTAGAAATAGATATGGAAAACCATACAAGATATAATGCATGAGTCAAAAATAAAGAGTTGACTTAATATCCAAAATTTTGGAACTTATGGCTTTTTTTATGTCTTTTTACAGCTGCCGCAGCTTTAAAGTTCAAAGAAGCTGGAAGAGAAGAACTAGCTGAAAAATTTGGTCGTGTTTTGGCCTCAGCTTGTGCCTGGGAAGGATCGAGACTCAACAAAAAAACTTCTGAATGTGCAGAAAATATTGATAAATTATGCTAGCTTTTCATAGAGTTAAATGTAAAATTTTTTATACTATTGAAATAATAAAATGAATTTTATATCTATATGTGTTTTTTTTATCAATTATTACTTACCAATTTTCTTGGTTTTTCTTTTTTAACATAGCTTTAAATGTGAAAGTTTATAGATTTTTTAAAATAATATTTAATGATCTTAAACTGACTTTTTAAAAAAGAATATTTAGAATCCAATTAATTTTTCTCTTTAGTATAAACATATTTTTAAAGATGCTACACTCTGCTCACCTATATATATTCTTTTAAATCTTTTGGCAATCTTGGTCTGTTGACATCTAAGAGAAGTTTTGTGAATTGAAATTCCTATTAGTTTGTAAGTTTTATTTCGGGAGTACGCGCATTTTTTCCGGGAAAATTTTAATTTTTAACAACTTCAGAACCAAATTTGAATTCAATGTTAATATTTGAAATTGAAACTTTTAAGAACTGAAATTCATTTAATAAAATTGATTTCTTGTGTCTATGGAAATCAATCTAAGTCTAAACTGCTTTTTTAAGTAGTCTAAGATAATTAATGCAATAGTTTTATCCTTAAGTGCATTTTTAAAGTATATGAAGTACTAAAATATTTATCAATTTAATTTTTGGAATCGAACTATTTATCAAATTGAATTTTACATTAGCAAACTACATTTTTTAAAATTCATTAAAAAATATTATTCAGAGATATAAAAAAATTAGGGGAAATTTTTATTTAACCTTTTTTCTGCAATGAACTTGCAGTATTAAACAATACATACTAATTTAGGGCTTTCAGTTTGGCAGATTTGAGCAGTTTTTGGTAGATCTTTACAAAAATCATTTAAAGACAGCTCAAAGTAAAATTTAGGCCTTGACAATGAGAGTAAGATACAATAATCATTAAACGAAAGCTTCGATCAAATAAACATTTCCTTATTTCAGTATGTCTAAATATTTTGGAAATCTAGATCACTACCTTCATGATTAAACTTGGAGAGCAAACTGGAGTTAAACTAATTTAGTGTGATGTTTCAGATTTCAGCTATTCTTTTTCGTTGAATAATCTGAAAAGTAAGGAAAAAATGAATTTTTTGTTTAGGTAAAAGTAACTTTTGGAACATAGTTTTAACCATAATGGTAGCAACTGCAGGTAAAAAAAAAAGTATAAATTAAATACAAATAGTATTAGGAAAATACGTAGTACAATATTGGAAACTACGTTGAATAATATCGAGAAACAACGTTGTACAATATTCGGAACTACGTTGTATAATATCGGGAAACAACGGTGTATAATATTGGGAACCTACGTTGTACAATATTGGGAACTACGTTGAACAATATTGTAACCCAATATTGAGCAATATGGGAAAAGTCTTACATTTTACTTTGTCACAATATTGTAAATCAATATTGTACAATATTGATTATTCCAATTTTACAATATTGAGCAATATAGTGTGCTAATTGGGAAGCTGAATAGAACGGCTTCTTGCGGTTAGCTCCTCCACGGGTGTTGCTGAATGTCCATAGTTCAGAGGGCGGAAAGAGACTTGATGTGCTGCGCTTTCGGAACATCTTCTGTTGGGAGGAAGACACATTTTTAAAACAGATAAAGGTTCTGCAACCGCTCGCTTTTCGAATCGCTTTACAAAGAAAAGGCCACTTAGAACTTCATTCATAACCGAGTTTTTTTTCTTTATAAAATACTTGCATTTTCCTTCATATTTTGAAATTTTTAGTTAGTGAAAACAAAAAGTTTCAGCTTTTAGTAATGAAGTGTGCATACAATTTTATCAAATAAGTTAGAAAATATATATTGGTTATTTTATATAGCATAAAATATTTGTTAATTTCCATTTAGTGTAAGTAAATGCTCATAAAACAAAACACAATGTGCTATTTATATCATATTTTCGAAAGTAAAAAATAATCTCAAATTTTTTAATTAAATTTGTTTATAATATTTGCATTTTGTAGTTATATTTAATTTTTTATATGATTATTTCAAATTAAATTAAATTTTCTCAGCTTTTCTAACTAATTTGAATGTTTTAGTGAAGGTTATTTTACTATCAAATGTGTAGTTTTAAAATTTTGTCAACTTAAAAAATAAAAAACATCAGATTTAAATTTAAAAAATTAATTACAAACCATGATTACAATACAATAACAATTCAATAACTCAGAAACAATAAATAGAATCAAGAGACTTAATAATTTCATTATATAATTTCCAACAATACAATTTAAGTTATTTTTTTAGGATACAGGGTGTACATAAAAGAATATAGCAGTTTTAAACATGCTTAATTGCATTTAAACTGTAAGTAACAATAAAAAGATACGTGGTAGAAGATGCAGTAACTTTTCTAGTTCACCTTGTAAGTGTTCATTATTAGCTCCATTTATCACACGACACAGATCCAACCTGTTGGCTGTTTCCTCCCATGCTTAAACCAGCATGTCTTCAGTGATGTCAATAACAGCTTCTGTAATCCTGTGTTTTAACTCGGGGAGGTTAACATACATAGGAGGCACATAAACTCGCTCCTTGACAAAACCACAAAGGGAAA
>BGPR01032136.1:0-17659 GCA_013235015.1 Araneus ventricosus | reverse complement strand
TTTTTTTTGAAATTTTAACGTTTATAAACAAAATTAAATCTAAAAAACAGTCGGTGTTTGTTGAAAAATAATAACTAGACATTTTGTCCCATTTTAAAGTAATTACTTTTGAACTCTAATTTCATAATTTATTCTACTAGCAAAACGTAGTTATTAGCGAAAATCGCTCTCTCTTTGACTTCAAATCGTATTCTCAACTCAAAAAATTTATGAAAACCAGAAAATAGTTTAAAATAAATCGTATACGAATCGCATCGAACGATGTTTTAGCGAAATCTATCCTCTCCTCTCAGAGTTCAGCTGGCTCAACGGTTAGCGTCCCCGCTTCGGAACCGGGAGGTCGCGAGTTCTATCCTGGGTTGTGTTCGTGTTCTGTTTTTGCTATAATTTGCAATGAGTTTGACACGGCAAACTTGCTGCAAGTTCGTTTCATGGTGACTTCGGAGCTTTCGTTAACTTGCTGCAAGCTTGCACACTTGTCATGACAAATTTGTGGCAAACTTGCTGCAAACTAAAATTGCTATCTGTGTATGCCTTTTGGTTTATCAGGAGCCTCGGGTACTTTTCAGAAAATAATGAATAATGTTCTTAGAAGTCATTCTAGTTATGCTCAGGCTTACATCGACGATATTATAGTATATTCTAAAACATGGGATGAGCATTTAATCCATTTGAGGAATGTACTGCAAGAATTGGAAAATGCGGGATTTTCAGTAAAATTAAGAAAATGTACTTTTGCAGCCAAAGAATTACAATTTTTAGGTCATAAAATAGGTGGTGGTAAGCATGCCCCAGACGAGGAAAAAATTGCGGCAATAAAACGGCTAGAAAGGCCAAAGACGAAAAAGGATGTAAGATCGGTCCTAGGCTTAATGGGATTTTATCGATCGTATATTCCTAACTACGCAGAATTTGCAACCCCTTTAACTGAACTAACGAAGGGAAAAAAATCAGGAGATGTAAAATGGGGAAAACGCGAGGAGGAATCATTTTGCGGGTTGAAAAAAGCTCTGTGTGAGGCTACGGCTTTAAATGCCCCTGATTTTGGCAAACCCTTTGAAATTCATGCAGATGCATCAGACTATGCAGTTGGGTGTTGTCTAACTCAGAAAGATGAAAAAGGGAATTATAGACCAATCGCGTTTGTGAGTAAAAAATTCAATAAAACTCAGAGAAACTGGGCAACTATTGAAAAGGAAGCGTACGCCATATTATTCGGATTTAAAAAGTTTGATAAATGGTTGCATGGGACTACTGTAGAAATCGTAACAGATCATAATCCTCTTAAATACTTAATCGAGAAAACTCCAAAAAGCCCTAAATTAACTAGATGGGCATTAGCCTTACAACGATGGAGTTATTTGATCACTCAGCGCCCTGGAATCTTAAACCAGGATGCTGATGCTTTATCTCGTCTGCAAACTAAATGATAACAATCTTGTTAAAATCTGTTGTCATCGTGCAGTTTAACATTTTTTTATTATTATATATGTAAATATTGTCAGAGAAAAACTCATAGCAAATCCGTTTTTCTCTTGGCGGCGGCGTGTGAGGGCGCTGCTGAGCAACGAAGCGTTGGCAGCCGTCGAGTGTTGACAGTAGAGAAGAACGGGGAAGTTTCTGACGCGGGTCAGATGGGCTTAGCGAGTGGCGGACTAGAGTTTTAGCTAGTGGATGTTTTGCATGAAATATCAATAATGTTTTGATATTAAACTCACAGCTCGAAATGTAACAGAGCGGGTGAGCATTTTATATTTCGTTTCATCGTTGTAAATATCTCATCATTGTTGTGTGTACATTGTCCGTATCCCGTAGTGAAGTCAATAAATAATTGGGATAAAAGCCACTGGTCTTTATTTGTCTCCATCACTCACATAAAAGAAACCCCACGCAGAACGGAGAGTTTCACAACATAATTATAATCTACAATTATTGCGTATTATTAAGCTTATTACAAAGTGAAACTTTAACCTCATCATATCAAATAAATGAATTACATAATCTCCAGGAATATTATCTTGCCCAAAGTGGAAAGATGAGCTTAATGTCATTGCTAAAAAGTAAATTTATTAAAATAAAATAGAAAATCTATCAAAAACTAAATTTATTTGAAGTAACGAAGAAAGAAAGTAAAAGACTGGACTTTAAGAAGAAAAAAAAAAACTGGCGAAACAATGAAAATGGACTGCATTTTAATACAACAAAAGAAGTTTTTTACATTATAAGGATGTATTTTGTACAAATCTATAGTTTTACTCGATCTTTATGAAATTTGGCACACAAGCTCTTCAAAAAAAGATGAAAATAATTGTTTAACAACTTTTTAAAGAACAAAAGTAAATTAAAATTTCAGTTACTTAAAAATTAAGCAAGATTGTGGCGTTTTTTCGCAATATTTTCAAAAAATACTATCTAACAAAATGATTTTTGAATTACTTATAATTCAAAAATATCTTTTTAATGATACCAGTTTAATTGCAAATTACTGAAACATTACCAGTACAAATTACTAAACTATAAATCATCCAAAGAAGTTTGTTTTAAAGATTCCTGGCTCTTTCAACAGATGTCCTATTAATGGGCAGCATTTCTCCTTCATACTTTGTCGCTAACACCGTGTAGGAAATATTTAACTTCCGGAATTTAAAATCAAATAACTTTAATCATAATTTCGCTATTTTAAACGTACAAAATTAAGGGGGCTAAAAGGGATTTATTTTAAAGACGCGGAAAAATTAAATATATAATGAAAAATTAAATTAAATACATAATTATTAAATATTATAGATTTAAATTAATATAATTAAATATAAAATTATATATATATATATGAATTAATATTATGATTGTAGATATGTGTGGGCCCTCACTGACTCCTGGCAACCACTATTTTCAGACCCAGTCCGGAAGGGTGGACGTTACTGGCGCTTGGTGTAGGGGGACCAGGGCAGGTTTACACACTTCTTAGACTTTTATTTTTCCGTTTTAAGGCTTTAAAGTATTTTTTTTTTCATTTTCATTACCAATTAATTAGTTAGGCTTCAAGTCATGTCGTGTATATTTTTAAATACTTTAAATTATTATATTTTTGTAATTATACCATTTTCTTTACCATGATATCACCTGTGTAAACTTGCCCCTGTTACGGGGCAAGTTTACACACTGCCTGGGGCACGATTACACACCACCAAAAATGATTAAATAGAAGGCTTACAGTGATTAAAACACAGCAAATTAAATAGAAAGAAACCTAGTTTATTTCAAAAAGTACATAATAGATTATAAACAATTACGGTGAATCCTAATAGTTTTCAAAATCACTCTCACAATTTATACAAACAAAATATTTTGAATTGCCATTGGTAATACAGTACTCATGCCACCTCTTACATTCGGTGCATTGTACCCACTGTTCGCCAGATCTTGATTCTTTGTATGGATTTAAACAGTAAATACACGGACAATTTTCATCGTCATCAGAATCAAAAGTTTTCGTGGTTTTTTTTTTGTTTTGTTTTGTTTCTTTTTACGCTCAAAATTACACAAATTTTCTTTCAGAACAAGGCTCTTCTTATTTTTAAATTTTTTATCCACACTGCTTTTTTCATTATTATAACGTGTTCTAGTGGAGCTCACTGACTGAGACATAGTATGATGGACTGATGCTATTTTCCTCTTTAGGAGCTGTCCACAAATGATGTCACGCTTGGAGGGAGGGAGGGGCTTCATGAAATTGTGACAAGAGGAGGGGATAACAAGAAGTGTGACATCACAATTTTGGTTAAAATAAAAGCATTTAAAATCAGCAGATTCAATTTCGAAATTACTAGAATTTGATGGTATTTTTTAATCGGGGCTAAAACAACTTTCATGTGATTTTTTTTTTCCACTTATATTCCTTTCTTTTTGAAAAAGGCATTCAGGGTAGGTTCTGAGAATATGGTAGCAGGAGAAATTCTTCGCCATTAGAAGCAAACCTCCCCCTGTCACACCCTTGAAATGTCCAACAAAAGATACGTCGCCCCACCTGGGTGAGTGGTAGAATTGGTAGTGGCACAAACTGGTTGATCTTATTAAGGCACTTTTTTTAAAAAACTTCAATCTGTTTAAGAGTATTTTGTGTTCATAAAGTAAAGCTGAGATTTAAAGCAAAATATATCAAATTCCAAAATACTACTGTTTATAATTGCTCTTTTATATTAATATTTTATTATTATTGTATATTAATTATGTTTTTTGTTGTAAATCTTAATCTTATTTCATACAAAATAAGTACACATATAATCATTATTATTGTTATGCTCACAAATGTTATTAAAACACATAGTTAAAGTTTAAAAATAAAATTTGAAATATGATCTGTAACGTAGTGCTTTGTTTCTGAACTGCAAGTTTATGTAATATAGTGTGACATGTGACAAGGGGGAGGGAGGGGGGTATGGTGAAGTGTGACACTTTGTGACAAAGGGGGGGGGGAGGTTGGTCAAAAATATTGAAAAAAAAGTGTGACATCATTTATGGACAGCCCCTTATTGATTTCTCCTTCTATATTTGTAAAGCATTTTTTACAGGTGAATCTGTAAGAATTGATATTTTCCTTTTTTCCCTACCTCTGTTAATTCTTTTCTTTGGCCCTGCTTTTTGAAATGGCCTCACATCTTCAGGTGTTCGGGATGATTTTGTAATGCAAGTGCCACTTGTGCCAGTTATAACAAAAAAAAAAATGGCGATGGGGCAGGTTTACACAAGTTTAAACACTGTGTAAACCTGCCCCATGCACTGTGTGTAAACTTGCCACATCGCCATTTTTTTTTTATAACTTAGCATATAAGCTTTATTCATAATAAAAATAATCAACTAAATAGCTTAAAATAACCACAAAAGAACAACCTAAGATGATAATCTATAATAAGTTATAATTCAATTTATTAAATAAGTTATAAGTTAATATTCAAATAGTACAAGCTCTATTAAAGCCAAAGTAAGGATAAAAATTTACTAAAATGGTAAAAAATCTGAAAAAGTTGCCCACTTGACGATCCACTGAGGGGAGACTGACTCCAAACTTGGGCCAGTATTAATGGATGCCGAGACACTTCTTGTGAAATGACATGTAGTCCCCCCCCCCAAACAATGCTATGTGAAATACAAGCCTTGTGTAAACTTGCCCCGGTCTCCCCTATTTTTTTCCCCAACAGTGTTAGGGTGAGAAAGTTATACGAGAAAGTTTTGGAGAGGCCACTCCCTCTGGTTTTTTCCCCATTAATAACTTCTTGGGTTATAAAAGATCACATCCTGATAAAGACCTATTACAAGCTTTCGCATTATGAAAATCAGCTAATGCAAGCTTTGATACCCTTTACAGCAAAATTTTGTCGATCTTATCAGGAAATGAAAAAAAAAGAAGTTCGATTTGATTTTCACAGGTACCGGCTCTGATAACAGAGACCTCTGTTGATAGAGGACCTGATAATCGAGGTTACACTGTAATTAATATGTATTAGTAAAACTCAAAATAAATTAATAAAACATTATAAATGGCTTAATTTCTTTGTAAAAGAAATTAAGCCATTAATTAATTTAAATTAATTAAAAATTGGTCTGGCATTCTTCAGATAGGTACGATACTTTCAGTCGGCACTAAAAGGGTTAAACAAAAAATTCATAAAAGGAAAAACGTGAAAAAAAATTGCTTTGTTGTCAGTCAAAATCCATGCATCATATTCTCACAATGCATGCCATTATATTCCAAGTCTAATATGGCAAAAGTGTTAATAATTATCTTTGTTAACAGTTTTGTCACACACACACATTTGGTACACATTTATTATTTACAACACCATCACAAACTATGTAACTGCTGTTCATTAGTGAAGCATTTCATTTTCGACATCTTATAACTCTTATAAACCTTGATTTAAACAAGATTTTAATGACCTAGTATCCTCAAATGGTTTTACATTTCAGTGTACTTTTGTAGCAAATATTTGATAAAAGAATACAAAGTTTAAAAGCATGTCTTTTTACTCAACAACACATATTTTGGGATACAATCAATTAAAAAATTCTCTAATCATTAAAAATTAATATCTTTGCAAAATACAAAAATAAACTATGGATTGTTGTAAAAAGTTGATGAAGCATAAGATATGAAAGAAATTTTAAAAGAAATCTTAAAATAAAAATTTTATAACCTAATTTTCTAGTCATTAAACATGAACAGATTTATACTCACTGATCCATTAATGGTTTTGATGAAGAATAACATTATGGCAATTTAAAAGAACTCTTTGTATGCTGAACAAAACATATTCAAGAAATACATTAAGTATTTTTTTTAATATTGTTCAACACATTCAAGTGTCTCTGTATATGCCGCTGGAATACCCATTCATTAATGAATAAGAGAGCTGTGAAATAATTTGTATAGCTTTTTAATGAAATAACCTTCCAACCTTAGAAGACAAAATAAAAAAATAGAAATGAAGAGGTCTGCTTGGCTTTCAAGCAGAAGACTTTATATTTATGACAAATTTTTTTACTTGTTGTTTTAATAATATTGTTGTTGATTTAAGCATTATCCACCCAAATTCTTAGCAATTTTCACACACAGACATGAAAATTAATGCCTGAAGGCTGACACAGTTTTACCAAATCCTTTGGAAGAACATTCAAAGCACTTCAATTTTTTTTTTATTTTAAACTTTACAAATACAATGTCCTCTTCTTTTTTAATACATAAATACATAACTGAGCTTGATAAATTTTTTCTACCTCCCAGAAATTTATAAACTTAAAAGAGACTTTTCACTGTGTGTTGTACACTACATAACTAATTACTTTACAAGATTTCATTCGAAAAACTATGTAAAGCTATTAATTTCAATGTTAGGTCAACAAATTGAAGGCATCTTGTCAGAAATAAAAATCTTTTAAAGCTCATGACTGCTCTTGCAATTTCCATCGTTGTGCCATCAGTTGAATATAACTCCTTGACAGTGGCATACTGTCCATTTTTAATTCCTAACAAATATAATAATCCAAAATTTGCCATCATTTCATTTCTTGTAGTGACATGGCAATCTTTTTCTTGAGTACATGTTGGTTTGTACATTTCAAAATTTCATCAATCATATTTAGATCAATTATTTTCAATAGTGATCCAGTTTCATTCTGTATTTTTTTGCATAAGTTTTGAAATTCTGTGAAAAACTTTCACAATGTTCATATTTTACATTTTTGAGCTCTTGGCATAATAGATCTAGTAGTTCTTTATCTTTAATAATATAAGTCTTTATCTTCAAACGATTGTTCCAGATCATCATCAGATATAGATTGCTCAGACTCCCTGCTGATATAACTTAATATTTTCATAACTGAGATTGCCAACACTCTCCAGAAATCTTTCCTTGCTTTTATTGCCTTCATCAGATCTTCATATTTTACCAGTTTTCGGGCTAAAATAATAAATATTTTTGACTATTTAAAATTAAGCAATAACTCAACATAATGCATGTTTTTTTAAACAAAATAAAACGTTAAGATGCGAGGCATGAACTTTACAAATGAAGCACAGGAGATATGAAATCAACAGACATATTGAAATTTCACCTTGAAAATCTGACAAACCCATTTCATCACAAAGGGAGGAATCGTATGAAAGAATACTAATCACCTTCAGACAGTTCAGGCACTGCATGCGAGAAAAGAATGTGAAATATCTGTGCAAAATTTACGCAGGCGCACTCACGGAAAGGTTAAGCATTTCTTAAAAGACATGAGCGAGGATTTAATTTGACTTCATAAAATAATCCCTCAACCTTCATACCCATATGGCTAACATGCACTGAATTATTGTATTGTTTTTAAAAATGAATTTCAATTCATTAATTTTATTTGACATTCAGATATATTGATGCATTTCTTTTGAGAAAAGGACTATTACAAAGGGATTTTTAAATTTTATTATAGAATCATTGTTTTAAAAACACTTGAAAAAAAATGAACTTTCTTCGCACGAAAGTTTGTTATGTCTATTATCCTGCTCTCCACTTTTATCACTGGAAGTCCTTTAACCCATTGAAACTTCTCTGGCATTCATTTTTTTTAAATTTATTATTTTTACAAAATTCTTTCTTGAAAGAATTTCGCAATGCTATGGCGTTCAATTGAGGTAATCAAATACAACCTGATATTATATATTTTTCATTTGAATTGAAATGTAATAATTCTTTTTTGCAATTTTGTAAGATCATTAAAAAACGTTGAATTTTGACACTTAAAATTTCCAACTTTAAAGATTAAAATTATGCTTCATTTAAAAGATCCTTTCAAATGACTTTCTGTGTTAAGATGACAATATGTTACCAAAAAGTAAGCACAATAATTATTTAATTGGTATCCTTGAGGAATTGAAGCTTTCTGATCACTGTTTAATAAAAAACAAGGTGTAATAATTCTATTAAAAAAGTACGACATAAAGAACACATAATAAATGGCCTTTTTCAATAAAATTTGTATAACTTCAAGTGTAAAGTAAACATCAATAAGTTGTTGGCATTTTGTTAAAAAATAATAAAAATTTGATATCGCATATGCAACAAAAACACAGCATGTCAAAAATTTTATAAAGACCTAAGGCTCTCTGCCTTATATTAACTTAAAATATCTTTTGTAAGATTTGTAAGTGGGAGTGTAAAAATTATAAATGTGTTTTTATGTTAATAAAGTTATGCTTGTAAACACTATTTAAACTTGACACCACACAACCTTATGTTACTAGAATGTAGGAAATTTCAACAAGATACATTGATTTGAATTCTGGATGAGAAATTTTGACTTGAATGTGACTAATTCACCAATCCTTTCAATGTTTATAAGCTTTTTACATTTTATAACAAGTTTAATTCAGCCATTATTGGGTGTTACATTTTCATGACTTAGTATATTTTTCTGAGAAAAGGAATAAAAAAATGATTACATTTCTTGACTCTTTTCAAAGATTTTTATTCAGTTATTATTATAGGTTTAAATGATATTTGTTTTTAAACATTCCAGATACTTTTTAAAAGTATGTTTGTTCTAAAATCATTCTTTGTAAAAGAAGCATCTTTTGATTGATAGATTTTGAATTTTCATTCTGAATTTTCTTCCAGAAGAGACCTATTTGTCCCACCATCTTATTCATAATAAACATTTCCGAAATTTTTACTTGCTTCAGTGTTATAAATGGAAGTTGAAAAATACTGCTGTCTCACAGAATCAAATCACTATTAGAGATTTCTGAACAGAAAGAAGAAATAATAAACTGAAATAAAAAACAAAGTCTGAAATATAATACAAACAAAAATAATTCAGTAGGCTATTCAAAAAAGCAAATTTTAAGACAGTCAAATTAATATCAGTTTTAATGCCAACTTAAAATGTTTTTGTATATATACTTCATCTTCAATTATGCATCAGAAACAGTATACCAAAAATGGAAATAAAAAATTATGAAAAATATTTTTTTTCACTAAAAATAAGTTTGTGCACAAAAAAAATCTTTAAAATAAGATTAAAAACATAAAATAAATCCATAAATATGCAAAAAATAGAATTTTTTAATGAATGGGCTTTGGAATGTTATATTAGAATGGATGCACACAACCGCATAACAACCAACACCATACTAGGCCACTTAACATCTAATAAACCAAGCTCAGAAAGAAATAACAGGGTTAATCACACCTATGCATTATCACTTTCTTTACTTTTTTTGAGATAATCCTTAGTGACCATTGAGATATTCTGGTTAAGTCCACAACTAGTATTGCATGAAACATCATAGTTATTAAATGAAAGCAACATTTTAGTAGGTATGGTCAGTGGCCGTACCTGCAACTTTGGCCGCATGGGGCGAACTTTCATCCGCCCTTTCTGTACAAGTTACATAAACTTCAATATAACAAAATAAATTCCAGGGGAAAAAATTGTTTTAATAACATAATTCGTCATTTGATGCCCTTGATATCTGCAGATATGTTGTGAAATTGTGCTTCCACCACCAGACTTTCTTTCACATACCGGCAATTTACCGAAAAATATGAATTAATTACAATAGATTTTTTTTTTATGTACATAATGATTGAACTAGCTTCGCTGCTCTTCTTAGTTATAAAATTGTTTTCCTGCATGTCTGATTTTGCCACCACTTTCTAAGTGCCGCCTAGGGCGAACCCCCTCATAGGTATGCCACTGGGTATGATATTCCTAAAATTTTAGTCTCTAACAATGGGCAACAAAACCATAGAGTTGGATTTACCAAAAATTAGCAACTTAACCATTCAACATCATCACCAAATCACAGTAGAGGGAATGAAAAAGAGAATCTGCAGTGAAGATTGTAAAATATATATTATCAAGAAATTTATTAAAGATACAAATGATATATGGCTCCATGTTTTAAATTGGGAAAACACTCCAACTGTTAACATGGACACCAATCCTGCATAAAAACTTGTGTCTTGAAGAAAATGATAACTTTTACCAACCAGTGGCAAACTATTAAGACCACAATTATACAATATTCTTCTCCCGAGAGATTAAATTTTAAAAGGAGAAAAGCAAAGAAATATTGTGACAGAAATTCAAAACAACTACCTTAACTAAAAATAAAGAAGTGTTTGTACAAGTAACAATAAGACAAAAAGTGGATGGCAAGTGAAAGAGGGGATGTACGAGTACACAATTTAAAATCGTAAGACATAAATACAGAGGATAAGACAAATCTAAGAAATTGCAGTTGGGTGAAGTAATCAAGTAGCAATTACAATAGCAATTAGTTTAGAGACGAATCTGAAGAGAACACTTCACAGAATGCAAAACCACATGAAGAGTTGCCAGTGATGAATGAATCTGAAGAGAAAAAAATATGCAAAGAAGAATCGATATATAAGAAAATATGGCCAGAATGACAAAATCCAGAAGAGTGATTAAGATTATACAAAAAGATATAGATTAATTATGGACTGTATTACATACCAGAGGACATAAGCACCAATAATAATTAATGTCACTATATGAAGAATGATCTAAATTTAATTAACATTTAAAAAGAAAAGTTGTTAGTAGTGATCAAGGTGGCGGTGATTTAAATCAACTGATTTTTTTTTTAAAAAAAATCACCGATTTAAATCACTTTATTTTAAATATCAAGTTAATCTGCTTTAATGAAATAAAATTGTTCATGCATCTTTAAATAGTGATTTTAAATGTATATTTAAAGAAAGAATATAAAGAACATAACAAAATATTTCATTAAATTCATGTAACTAGAGTACTTTCATATCTTTATTTTTGAGAACACAAGCAAATTAGATTTTAATTAAATCTCTAATGAGCAACACAGTAAAACGGTATGAGATGCTCCTTTTTTATAAAATAAAATAAATATTGTGAAAGGAAAACAAAGAAAGAACATAGTAAAATGCAGTGAGTTTTATTTTAATGTTGGAGAAAACTAAATAGTGTTGGGGACAACAAAGTTTTTATATTGCAATAATGTTCAAATATAAGATAATTAAGTAATACATATAAATGTTCTAAAAGAAATACAAGCATCTACATAGTGCAGTTTAAACTATGATCTATACTTATAAAAGGTAATGTTTGTGTGTGTGTGTGCATGCACAAATATTTTTTAAACAGTTGTTACATGTTTGAATTAAATTTTTTTTAAAAAAGAAAGTACAGGTATGTTGTTATATGTGATATTTTAATTTTTTAACTTTCTTAAATCATTTTTCACGACACCTCATTTTAATTACTTCTACTTTCATGGTAATAAGCGCACTCTGACTTTCATTTCCAGTCACGAGTCTTTTGCGGGGAAATTCCCTTCTATGGGTACTAAAAACTTTTTGTACATTCCCATCTCCCCTTTTTGACTCCAACATGTAAACGAACGTTGCGCTGCTTTGCGCGTTAACTCTTTATTCCTGCTCATGAATCTACATATATTACGATACCTTTACCTATATAGAGATAACCTGAATTATCTGCTATGACTGAATAAATGAAGATTGAACAACTACTGTCTTTTCCTTTACCAAAATAGATTACATTTCACCTCTAAAGCCTTATCTTTCTTATATATAATTCTATGACTGTAGGGCTCATTGTCCAATATACAAATGTTAAATATATAGTTTTAAAAAAATCATTAAAATAAAAAAAAAAAATCTTGATTTAAATCAAATAAATTGATTTTTTGAAAAAAATTTTAAAAAATCGACAACCCTGATAGTGATGTAACGAATAGGTACTCGGTCCTTTTATAGAATATTCAGTCTGGTTGAATACTAAACAATATTCGAATGAATCAATTCAGGATAATAATTTTTTTTAAAAGTGCTTTTAAATAAAGTTAAAGACTATTACAGAATTACATTTCAGTACATTTGTAATCATTTGCTACACATCATTTTATCACTGTACAGCCTGAAATTATAACGCACAAACAATAATTTTTCAGTATTATCAGGAAGAAATCGATTCTGTTTGGTTTCATTTATGTTACCAGTTTTAGAAAGTATACGAATGCTCACTATATATGGTTTGTACGCTGAAATATATTTTCTTGCTAAATTTGCACATCTTGGAAATTGTTCTGCATTTTTTTCCCAACAATTAAGTTGACATACCATTCTAGCAATCAAAAGTTCTTTATCAATTTAAGAATTTATATCTAATAATTTTAATTTGTTTACTGAATTTCCTTCTGAGTTTATCATTGCCATGTTCTGCAATGATGACTCTTAATTCTGTGAAGCAATTCCAAAATGAAGAAGTTTATCATTTCTAATTTTTGGAATTAATGAATTTAAAATGTTACAAAAATACATCAAGGTGTTAACATTTTTTGAAATATTCAAATAATAAAAAATCAATTTTATTAATTTTAAATTTTTTCATTTAAAAATATTTTACTTACAATCAAAAGTGAAATGCTTTTTAAAAGTGGGCATTCAGCCAAATCACTGTTCATTTCATCACTAGTTGCAAGACTTATGTAAATATTTACAATAGTTTATTAACAATATCTTAATTATATTGATTGAAACATTAGTGCAAGGGGAAACTTAAGAGGTTATAATAAATGTTTCAGTTCAAGTTTATTCTATTATAATGACCAATCGTCCTCCTTAAGGGAGGATAGCCCTTTTTTAAGTTCTGTCCTGCCTTGAAAAGCACCCCTAACATGTCCTCCCTTAAAGAGGACATGTTAGGAGGATCTCTCCGTATTCTATGAATGACGATCCGATGTACTTACTCATTCAAATAATAATTAATAGGCATGTACGCATAATTACAATATAAAATATTGCATATGTTTTTATTATGCATTTATCATATTAAAGTGTATTCTGTATTATTTTGTTGCAATGAATAAAATGTTTCTTTTATTTATGTTTTTTTCCTTCAATTTGTGTCCTTTTCAGTAAAAAAGTTGGTCACCTTAATATTAACATCTCATAAATTGATGAGAATATATAACTATACAACTACTTGGATATAACTATGCTACCAAGCAAACAATTAAATCAAATTATAAGATACTTTGAAGATATTAAAAGAAAATCAGGTAATTCATGTAATATTAAATGTAAGATATAATAAAGTAATAATTTCATCTGCAATAAAGTTTTAAAATTTCTTAGAAGTATATAGGACAAACACTGCTGTTATGAAGATTAATTGTTAACACAACAACAAAAAGCACTTTAGATATTCAAAATAAATAAAAGACATAAAAATGAAAGAGGACATTGCATGTTTCTAACTTGAATATTTATAAACACAAAAATGAAAGTGAAATTTTAAATGAAAGGAACTAAAATTTAGACAATTTCATATTAATGAATATTTATTAATTCATAATATTTTCAAAAACTAATGCACCTTATCTCATATAAAGAAGAAATCTTGTACTATTTTTATACTTGGCACAATAAAGAAACTAAAATTTCTTAGATTGAATCGCAAAAGTTTAACTTCAAAATAAAGATATTTTTTAAAGATAATAACCATGATCAATCTTTACATGACTTTGAAGCTTATTGTCTGAACCACTGTTATTTTTCATAGGTACTTTCACTTGTTCAAGATAAATACTTCCTACTCTTACTACAGCTTCGACTGCAGATTCATGTTTGTGCATTTCAAACATTAAAAGAACCAGAATCTTGAATACACTGGATATGCATATGAACATATTTTCCTTTACTGAATCACCTTTATTTAACTGAAATATTTTCCCATCACCTACTCTTTCATGCATTTTAAGTACATGATCTGTACAGCTAAACGGCTGAAATTTTTCATGAATAATTTCCATTCATCTGAAACAAGCACTTCTTTGTAATATGTCAGGACAAACTCCTGAGCTGCATACTCCAAATCCTTATCCTGGTGAATGTCTGCAAGGACAAGGACTTCACACACATTGGATATGCAAAGATTATTCTTCATAAAGGATGAACAGCACTTTTTAAGGGAGCTGATATCGTATTTATCAGAAGCAACATACAGATCCTTTGCGCTCTGCATTTCAAGATCTCCAGTGAAATCCGTATAGATAAACTGAAGCATCTGGCGCATGGTGTCGGGGCTGATATCTGGAACATTGACACATTCACCAGCTTTCTCCTTCATATCGGCTGTGAACATTTTCTTAAACACGGGAGACCTGGCACTGAGAACGTTCCTGTGAGCTGGGAATGTTTCGGTGTCAGTTTGCAGCTTTGTGTCACAAAAGAGACGATCATTATACAAGGATGTTAAGTCCTCTTGGAAAGTAGTTGATAGCAAATTCCTCTTTCCAGTAATGCTGAAACAATCATCTTCATCACTAGACTCATCTTCATCACTGGACTCATCTTCATCATCATCACACATTTCTAATGGATGGAGACAATCTGTAGTACTGGTATGTATTCTCTCTGAATCATGCACATTCAAGTTTTCCAGATCAGCGACTCTACAAGGCAATCTCCCGAGACTGTTGAATTCGCTTTCAAAACCTTCCATTGTAATTCCTGGGTAATATGTTAACTCGAGTTGGAGTGTCAGTCCGCCATATGGGAAATAACGAAATACGAAATCACTAGAAGATATAGATTGAAGCTTCTGTGCATTTTTTGAGGGCAAGGATTCTTCTGTAAGGTTAATTTTTTCATCAAATTCTGTTTTATATCCTTTGCCGTTCAAAGCAAATAATTTACAAGAATACCAACTAATATTTTTACATTCAGTGTGCTTCCTTTCAAATATAAACTCATTTTTACTTACATAAACATCTAAACAAATCAGACTGATATCTGTCGAAGAGGGCATAAAATTTACACGCATTACAGATGGGGGATCGAAATAGTAAATAGTTTCTTTTAAAGTTATTTGTTGTGTTCCGATTTCAGACCGAAGTGAGCACTGTCCTTCTTTTGAAACCGTCGACTTCTTCCACAATTTGCAACAAACTGTCAGGACACCTTCTGACAAATATGCCGCATTTTCTTCGTCAAGTATCACATTTTGCTTCACATTTAGTTTGTCGCTAACAGTTTTTGGAGCAAAATTCTTCATGCATCGTTTTGACTTTAGAGGCGTCCCATCGCCTGCCAGAAACGAAAGTTCATAACTTAAGTCTATCAGCTCCAGATGGTCATCTTCTACATCTCTTTGAAGACTGAGACTTACATATTTTTCTGCTAGCTGCCAATTCGGAGATATCCTTAATTTCCAACGAGTGTTCATCAACGTTTCCGCAAGAAACGGAGGACTGTAAATAGAATCATGTCTTGTTTGAAGCCAAGATTTAATTTTTTCTATACGCCATTTTACTTCAAAAGCTCTTTTCGTTTCATCCGCCATTATTACGTTTCTCTTCTCTGTAGTCGCGTTTATATAACAGAGAGAAGAAATCAAAAATAAGAATTTGATTAATTGAAAGTTGAAACTCAGTTAAGAATCCCGCGTTTTCACCGAATGAAGTAGTGATGTGTCGTTCACTCCGGAACGAATCCGAGGATCCGGATCCTCTAAAGGAACGACCGTATCCGATTCCGACCAAAAGGAACGAATCCGCGGAATCGGATTCCAGATGAATCCGTGGAATCGGATTCGTGAATCGGAATTGGATTTACTCTGATTCCGCGGATACGGAATTACTGATTCCTATTCAGAATCATTGATTCGGATCCATAATTTTGGAAGAGGATTTGTTTCGTTCTAGAATGAACGATTAATTATTTGGGGTCATGGATGATGCAGATAAGTTTCTTTGCGAGGAGCAGGAGAGAATGGTAAGATTCGGTTGACGCTGTGCATACAGATAGATTTCTGAGGTTGTTTACAAAGGAACCAGTAGAATAGTTGGTTTGACCAATGATTCTTTTGATATTGCTTGAGAAGTAAAAGAGTTGCTAGTGAAAAAAAGATGCAAGTAAAATGAATTCATAAAAATTATAATTAAAAATAATTATAATTTTTTGTTAACTCAAGATTTCAATATCAAAAATAGTTTCCTTAGTTGAATCTCGGTACATTGAAATTAATAGATTTGATAAATACTATTTAAGACAAAAATTTGAGTCTGTACTTTTTCAAACAGTGAAGAATTTTTGGTATAAAAGTTTAAGATAAGTCAACAAATAGGCACGCATTTTAAAAATTATTAAGAAATAATATTTGTCCATGTGAGTAATTTAAAGAATTACTCACATACGTCGAATTTTTTTTATATACCTTCTGGTTTTGAACACCTCATTTAAGTATGCCATCCCCAGCACACCCTTGTGTGGCGTGGTCGGTAGAACGCCCTCTTTGGAATCCCGCTGACATGGGTTCGAGTCGCGGGCAAGCGTTGTCGTTGCATGACAAAAGATTTGAAAATTTTAATTTCGGATATTTTCTTCATAAAGTGTTATTTTATAATATATATTCAGCATTTTATTTTATTTTACTCTTTATTTCCAAACCTGATTTATTATTAGATAGATTTTAAATAATTCCTATTCTATCCCACCCAGATAGCACGTAAGTTTGCAGCAAGTTTGATTTTGACTTGTCATGGCAAAATTTGACGCGTCAAACTTGAATCGAACTTGTAGCAAGTTCGATGTGACAAGTAGCGCCACCTCTTTGCAAATCAAACTTGCAGCAAGTATGCAAAACAAGCTTCCTGCAAAGATAGCAGAATAAAGAGATAATTATCTTTGTCTTTGTTTTAAAAAACATCCGATTTTTAATAGCATCTCCTAGACCGTAATTCTTTTTTATTAATTCAATAAATCAATGATAATTTGTGAAAAAAATAACTTTTTTATAAAAAAATTTTTTGAAGCATTTTCCATCTTTTTACTAAATATATCACTCTCACTTTAAAGAAAACTATATCGCCTTTTTCTTTTTTTATTTTTTTTGAAATTTTAACGTTTATAAACAAAATTAAATCTAAAAAACAGTCGGTGTTTGTTGAAAAATAATAACTAGACATTTTGTCCCATTTTAAAGTAATTACTTTTGAACTCTAATTTCATAATTTATTCTACTAGCAAAACGTAGTTATTAGCGAAAATCGCTCTCTCTTTGACTTCAAATCGTATTCTCAACTCAAAAAATT
>BGPR01032135.1:0-17659 GCA_013235015.1 Araneus ventricosus | reverse complement strand
AATGGAAAAGATAACAATTTAAAAGAAAACAAAACAATTCCTAAAACCGTCGAAAACTGAGAACAGTTAACCGAGTATTAGGAAGAAACCCAGTTGAAGAAAATAATAATAATAAAACTTTCCGGGAACCGGAACACTCCAATCAAGTCCAAAGACTCAGTGCTGATTAAGCCTATTACACATGTCCCCACAGAATCTGAAGATCTTCTGAAGTCGCAAAATGCACTCCCTGTTTTTCAATAAATTTTTGAACCACTCTACCCGGTGATTCAGTGTGGGTTCTTTAAGAAGATGCACCTTAGTCAGAGGACACTGAAGAACGTGGTGATCCGCGTCACTTGGTCGATCGCATGGACAAGGTGGTGAGTTTAGTTTTTTGAATCTGTGTTCATGTGATTCCTGACCAAAGCGTAGTACTAATAAAATTTACCTCACTAGAAGTTTATATGTTAAATAATCAATCTGATTAGTTTTGTACTATTGGCCAACCAGTAACCTTTTCCTTATGGGTTGTCCTAACTGTTGTACTAGGAAATTGTTTACCTTTGAATGCGGGTTGATACAACTGCTGTACCAGACACCATTGAGAATTTCACTCCCCACATTGAACGGAGTTTTTGGTTTAAGTTCCCGTAGCCTAAAAGTTAAAGTTAGCAGAAACCTTTTTAATTATTTTAGCAGTTTAGTATTAAATCAGTTCAGTTTAGTATTTGGAGCAGTTATTAATATTTCATTCAATTAGTTCATAGGTTTCTAGGACAAATCAGGAGTGTTTTTCGTGTATTTCAGTGATTATTTTAATGTATAATGTCCAAAATTATGTTGTCTAGGCATTCAACGGTGAAATATTTTTTTTAAAAATTTTCTCCATAAACTTTTTCCTGAACCACCCAAAACTACTTTTCCCTTAGACGGTTTGTTGCAGTGTTTTTCATTTAGTAATTATGATATCTTTCGACGAATAAAATAATTATAAATAATAATGCATTTAAATAAAAAAAACATATATATGCACTATGCGAGTTTGATTTATGTGATGTAACTTCGTGATATACATAATTTTTGAAATATTTAATTATATTTACAGTCACAATAAAAAGCAAACAATTGATTACATTTGATACAAACTCCCCAAAATTGGAGCTTATTTTATAATAGTTATGAAGCTTTAGAAAAGAGGATTTGATTTAATATTAAGAAGAACATTAGAAAAGCAGATGACAAGTGAAAGAAGATTGTTCGATTTTCCAAATAAGATGCAAACATATTTACAATGATTGAATAGTATCCGACGTATGCCTGGGTATGAACAAAAGAATGGAAGAGAGCGAGACGCATGGTAGACATTTTTCGGTAGACTGTGGCGTCTATTTTTTTAGATGTGTATATTCACTACACAGCAGAGAAATCTGAAATGTTAACAAACGTCGTAACTAAAAATGTGTATAATAATTTTTTTAATGCGAATGAGAGTATGCAGATATATTAATACACTTTTAAAAATGTATAATATATTCATTTAAGGGCCGAATGACAATGGGATGATAGAAATATCTTTATAAGCAGTGCCCTATTTTTCATAATTTCATAATGTAGTAAAGAAAATGAAACGTTGTTTAACAAGCAACATCAACTATCACAATATTTTGGAATTTCAAGAAGGAAGAAAATACTTAATTTTTGGCAACCGATAACGAATATTTCTGATTTGTTTTCACATCTAGAAGGAACATCATGTTTCTTGTTCATATCCGATATTTGAAAAGTTCAGAAATGTTCGTTATAGGTTGCTGAAAATTGAGTATTTTCTTCAACCTTGAAATTAAAAAAAATAGAGATTGGTGGTGCTGCTTGTTAAAGGAAGCTATGCGTTATGTAAAAGCTATACTTTCCTGTAACGAATTTGATCTTAATTTAGACATATCAACAATTTGGGTGTTAAGACAAAATCTCAGGTTGTATCAATCTTGCTCATGGAGGTTTTTAATTATTGTGTTCACATACACATGGGAAGATAGCTACTCAGATATTATTGCAGAAATGTTTATAAAAATCCCTGGAAATATAAATAATCGTCATTTATTAAATTATCGAGGTCAAAAACGCTACTTTCTCTTTCGGATATGAAAAGGTTAAAATATAGTGAACTTATTTTCTGAATACTGAAAGGACTATATGACGCGAAGTTATTTTTGTGTGTTATGTTAAATAAAAAAAATTATCAGTGAAACGTTTATCCTGTAAACTCCTACATGCATATTGTAAGAATGCTTCCGAAATACAGAATCTTCTTCAAAGAAACAATCTTTGAAATAAACCATTAACTGACAAAATCAATGCGAAGGTGAAGAGATACACTTGAACCCCCATATCGGAAATCTCTTTTTATCGAATTTAAAAGTGATTTTTTTTTCCAATTTGTATATTTTAGGTGGACTTGGTATTTTTTTAGTCGAGATTTATCAAATATCATATGAAACGCAAAGGGCATTTGGGCTTGGACCAAACTTAATCAAACATATATATCAAAAATGTCGACATGTAAATTTGTGTCACGAATCTTAGATTCTCAATAGGAAAACAGCTTCTGCATATCAAAGAAATTTTTATGTACATTTTTAAATAACTGCTTTAAAAATTTTGTGTTCATATAGCAGAAAAAACGCATTCATGGATTTCGTTCATCAGATGGAATATATATTAATTAAGAAAATAATTGTTTCTCCTATTCTTATTGCTATAGAAATTCTGGGAAAACTGGAAATCGATTAACCCTCTGAATACGAATTTTTTAAAATTGCTATTTAGATCCAATGTTCTAAAACATGTTCAAATAAGGTTGAAAGAAGCGAATTTATATTTACGTGCAAGGCTTTATTACAATGATACGATTCAACGCTGTAACAGTCTCAAGGTTTTTCATTGGCTTGCGAAAATCGAAGGATGCAACAGAAAACTAAGTTACTTCAAATCCTCGGCAATCGCGGGATAAGCAGTCAGAGTGTTAAGAAAATGCAACAAACTCTTGCCAGTTGATCAAATGTTATTCTTCGCTTCTGTCATACAATTCACATTCTTAACTTAGACCGAGGATTTTACTTTAAACTCAATTTAGCTCTGGATATCTAATTGTTTGTTTGGCTCGAAAATGAAAATGTTCACTGTGAAAGAAAAATGCAGCATAATAAACATTTTATTCACGTATTTACGAAATACTAATACAGTGTTCGCCTCTTTGTGAAGTACTAGCGGTGACATAATGAGCGCTGTTTATATAAAGGAACCATCATTCAATTCCTACTATTAGTTCGCACTCTCCCTATATTATATATATATATATATATCTTGTTCAAATTTTTGATATCGTTAATAAAATACTTTTTATTCATCCACTCAAGTTCAAATACATTTTTAAAAACTTGTAGTGGATGACACTTGATGTTAATACAATTTTTTCAAATATTAATTCATTAATTAAATTGAATTAATTAATTTTATTTATTAGAGCCTCGCAACTTTGCCACCAAATCGCCAAAATGGTCGCTAAATTTGTCGCTTATTTGCACAGGAACGGATTTCTTCTAGCCTGATGTCTCGAGTTCTGTGTTCACCTTTGCTTTAAGATCTCTGCTGAAATTTCTTTCTAAATTGTTTCTTCCCCACTGTAGTTTCAATTTAGCCAAGTGAATTCGTCACTGGCATTTCTTGTTAGGTAGGTATTTAAATCTCTATGGAACGTTAAAAGCAGTGATATTCCAGAATGGCTGAAAAGAGTCGCCAATAACCTCGTCTCCAGGCATAAAATTCGTGGGATTATCAAATTCATGAGAGAAAACAGAGATCTTTTCCGGCCTCCCTAGACTTCAACTTTCCTAGTGAGCTGAACTAAAAGACTCAATTACCCGACATTCCCCCCTTTAGAAAAGAAAGGAATAACAACATCTAAAGAAAAGAAACTACGAACTAATAGTGGCGCAGCTTGGTCAATCTTGGCCCTTGTGCCATAAAAAACCGATCAATCAATCAACGAACTAATAGAGTAACAGTGAAAATGCCTGTGCTGTACATAGTGTAAATATTTCTTTCTTTTTGTTTATTTTGTTTTTCTTTTTTCTTAAATAAAATTCCCGTGTCTTGTCCATCGAACCGTTCAGTGATCAGTCTGGTCACGGGAACGGAGGTAAGAGACGGTGTTCTGTTCTGTATAGATATTCTTGGACTTATAGCTAATTTATATTCCACCACTGATGATGACCTATCTCAGTCCAGACTATAGATTCTAACAGAAGAAGCTTAAAAGTTGTCTTTCAGCATAATGGTAAAAATCTTTCTTCAATTCCTGTAGCCCATTCAGAAATTTTGAAAGATTTGTGCTAAAACCTTGATTTTCCCCAAATTAAAATAAAATATCAAGAACTTAAATGGCAAATTTGTGGGTTTTTTTAAAACTTTTGACCATTCTTTTAGGCCAGCAAGGTGGCAATACAAAAATGTCTTGTTTCCTATATGAGTGGGGTAATAGATCAATAAACCAATACTGGGTAAGAAAATAAAGGTATCTGTGAAAATTTTAAATTTAGGATACAAGCAGGTGATTCCGCATAACTTAATGAAACCAGAACAAGTCCTTTCACCACCCAAGTACATAAAATTAGGGCAGAAAGCTTTGGGTAAAACTGGTGGTTGTTTTCGATATTTAATTGATAGTATTCCACATAGTTCGGCAGGTAAAATCAAAGAAAGTGATAGTGTCAGAAAGTGAAGAAGTCAGATATAGACGGTTAATGAAGGATGAAAAATTTGAGAGCAAATTGAAATCGATCAAGAAAAAAAGCAAGAGATTCTTTTAAGGAAGTCATTCAGGAATTTTAAAGAAATTACTGGGATCCTAGTTTTCAAATGACAATAGAAAAAGTGCTACAGAACTTTGAAGAAATGTTTTGCGCCACATTACGTAAGAAAATGTATTAAACAAAAAATGTATTAAAAATACATTTTTTTGCACTCTCAAATTGAGTATTTTCTTGAAAATCTTGATGTACTCAGCAGTGGACCAGTGGTCAGTTTAGAAACAAGCAGTGCTGTAAAAGTTATATAGACCCAAGTTGTAAGATATCTTGTGCTGATTATTTTGGTATCTATTGATGATATACTAAAAATGAATAGTTTTTTATTTATATGCAGAAAGCTAGGAAAAAATGTTTCAAATTTTTTAGCTATAACTAAAATCCCTATAAAAATATTTTGTTTCAAACCATAAGTTTGTAATCAACACCACAAAAAAGATGGAGTAAAAAATTACAACTCCTCCAGATTTCCATTTAAAAAACTATTAAATGATTGAAGGGAGCGAAAAGAAGTCAAATAAGGAAGGCAAAGGCGGAAGTTCCGCCAAACGGGAGCTGTGAAAATCTCAGCTCGAGGGCTTCTAATTTCAAAGGAATAAACGATTGCTTTTTGTCTTCCGATTGATCGCTCCGCATTGCTCAGTTCTCGAACTTTGCCTCTCAGGGGAGACAGAACTGTATACAGCTCTGCTGTGTCTCTCACTTAATTCTTGATTGATTTTCGTCTTCTTTTAAAGCTTTTTTTGCTATTTTGACATTTTCGTTCATCAGTGAACAGTCAAAGTGGAAAAGAAAGATAATTACAATAAAAAAAGAAATTTCCAGCTTTTAAAACAAATTTCGGAGGGACTGCAGCTCTCCAACCCTAATGGACGAGCCGCGAATGGGAGTGGAGAATTGGATGAGATATTTCAAGAAGATAAAAAATACATAAAAAACGATAACAAGGTCATTAGGATGTGAATATGTTGGGGCCTAAAAATCAATGAACGAGTTTCAAAATCTGAAGAAAATAGCCATTCCTTTAAAGAGACAGTAAAACAAATTTGCGTAATTTTTTAATAAGTTTTTAGATATATATTTTCGATTATTATTTGATTTTTGAATTACTTTTGTGAGTAACTTTTAGTAAAATAATGAATATATTGCAAACTGTTTATACGAACAATTTTTGAAACGACTCAAATACAAAATTTTAAATTTCGCAATTGTTATAAAATTATTACGAGATACAGAAAAAATGATATTATTTTAAAAATCGGCATGACAAATATCATATAATTTAAATCATTTTATTTAAACCTCATTCAACAAGTTAAATTTCGCAGGCTTGTGTTATCTTCTACAAAAAAAAAAAACACAATTAGACATTTTTTGGTCTAATTTCAATGGACAATAAAGAACAAATTTAATCAATCTGAATAACAGACAAATGTAGCCTAAAGAACTGCCCCTGCATCTTTGATATCAATGGACAGTAAATTCCTTTTATGTTAAATGAAAAAAAATATTTTTTTAACAAGTCCATTAAACAGTTAAAATTTTATTAATTCCTCTAATATTAAAAATATATGAATTATCTCTTGACAACTTTTCTTCATGATAAAAAAGTTAAAATAACTATTTATTTTGAATTATTTATTCCTTAAAGACAAAATGTATCTACAAAAAAATATGTTGGACTATTTCTTCCAGAACATAGGAAATTGAATTTCAGAAGTTTAATTAATTTATTTTTTATTTATTTCGTTTTAATTTAAAAATGATAAAATATTTGCATTCCTGTACTGGTGCATTGTAAAATTTATTTTTTATATTTCAAAAAAATTTAGTGATTTATAAAAATAACTTTTCTCTGAAATAATCACCCAGCGTTCTAGATATTCAATGCGATCTATTTAAACACTTAGGGTAACTGAAAAAACCTCTAGATGCGATAATTTTTAAGGCGAGATTTTATTTCATGAACACAAAATACTCTTTCTAGCTTTTGTAACATGATTACATTCAATTTCGTTTAATGGACATATCAGTGATTGCTCTTCAACTCATAAAAAGACATAACTACAAAAGAAGTTTCTCAAAGCTACAGTCCCTACTCTAACACCCGCTAACGTCTCTCATATCGGTTTCATTTAATTTGTCTTTTAAAAATATGATGTTCTTCATAAAGATGGATATATAAAGATTTCTGCTTTCTGAGTTATTATTTGTATTTAAACATTTTCTACTCTTTAAAAGGATAGTAAAACATTTTAATATGTTTTGGTAAACATTTTACTATGAAGAATCTTCCGAATCTCTGTTTTGGAATAGAGATACATGGAGCTCTAAATACACACCAAGATTGAAATTACCTCCTACGCTGTGAAATGGCCATTTCAAGGTATACTGTGTTCTTTCAAAATATACTATGCGTTGTTGCATGCGATTACATGTATAATATGTTTCGAAAATCATGGCGAAGCAAGATGCAAACGTGCAAGAGGAACTTACATCGAGTGAAAATATATTTACAAGCCATATGATTTCAATCGAGTACTTAAATGTCTAGTAGCATCTTCTTTACACTCATATTTTTAAGCCAGAACTAATGCAGTGATCTGAATGCAAAATTTTAGTTTGTGCATGGTGCACATGATTTCGAATACTATTGAAACTTTTCAGATTCAAATATTTCAGATGAAAATCTAAATATTAAAAAATAAATTAAAACGAAACTGCTTTTCTAACTCTTTATTTTAGATACTATGCTATTAAGATAACTTTTGTGAAATTCGATAAGTTTCTTTTCGTAAACTGTCAACTGCCATATTAAAAAATGGTGTTTTGCTATAAACGAAATGAAATCATCATTTGAAAATAGCGCAATTATTCTCTACTTAACGCCTGTTTGAGAATGACATTTTGCTTATGAAAAAATATATTATGACTTGAACAAAATTTCTTTCGAATTTTTCACACTTACATTACTCTTCCAGACATAGTTTAGAAATTAAGGGAAATATAGAAATAAACATAACGTGTGAACGAAAATGCTTTGAGAGATGTACCATTAGTTTAATTTCATATTCTTCTATATATAAATTTTTCTTTTATTCGTAAACGATGCTTACACACAAACGTTTGTTTCTTTCATTTAAAGCTTGGTCTTTTATGTCCGGGCTGGGAAAAGAAAGTAAAAGTCGTTATCTTTTGAATGTACGAGTAAATAAACGAAATGGTACCATTTTCTTGTGATTTTTTGATTTCATCGCCATCTGATAGCCGCATGAATGTATTTTATTTGGAAACAGGTAAAAGGAAAGACAATTATCAGAATTATGCATTTCGATTATTGGACAATAGGTCAAACGATGTTAAAATTGGAGAAATATTTGTATGGCATATCTTTTACAAATTTAAATACTTGAACAAAATGTCTTTGGAATCATTGACACTTACATTACTTTTCCATGCATAGTTAATAAATTAAAGAAAATATAAATAAACATAAGAGACGATTGACAGTGCTTTGAAAGCTCTACCACTATTTTAATTCAATCTTTTTCTATATATAAATTTTTCTTTGGCGTATATTCTAAATATTTATAATTCTGATTTTTTTTTTAATTTGATTTATAACTTGGACTTTTATGTCCGGGCTGGTAAACGAATGTTAAAGTCGTTATGTTTCAATGTACGAGAAAAACGAAATGGTGCCAATTAAATCTGATTTTGAGGTTTCAGAGCCATCCGTTGTCTGTATGAATGTATTCTATTTGGAAACAGGTAGAAGGGAAAAAAAATTATCAGAATTATACATTTCAATTATTGGACAACAGGGGAATAGATGTTAAATTGGACAAAAATTTGTATGCCATTTCCTTTACAACTTTAACTTAATTATTCACATAAATATGAAAAAATTATTGATGGGATAACAAAACTCTGTGTTCAAGGTGATATAAATGCTATTTGAAGTGATAACGTTGTAAGCATCATGTAGAAGAGGTATTATACGCTGATCATTAGCAAGTTTGTGTAAAGAAAAAGCAGACACCATATTCAAATTTTCACTCCATGGAAAAAATGGTATTAGGAGAAGGAAATATCTAAATATTTTGAGAAATTAGAAGATTGAATTTCAATAATATTTAAAAAAAATATTGTTATATAAGATCATTTGTTGAAAAAATCTGATTTTTTGAAAATTTTATTTCGAATTCATTTAGACGTTGTCATTTAGACTTTCAGAAATGATTAATAGATGGCAGCCCTACCAAAAGGTTTTTCTAATTGAAATCTACTATATTTTCGTTGTTTTCACAACCAAATCGCATATAGATGACATCACGAGTAGGAAAAAATACGCGTCAAGTTTCGCCGTTTTAAATTTTAGTTTGGAAAATTCTTTATTCGACTTTATTGCAAGTGGAAAATGCAAAATTAAAGTTTATGTCAAAAAACGTTTCTTCAGAGTTCTGTAGCACTTTTTCTGCTGTCATGGCATATTTAGGATCCTTGTAATTTCTAATTTCTGAGTGACGTCTTTAAGTCTAACTCATGCTTTTTGTTTGATCGATTTCATTTTCAGGTTATTCAGGCCACCTGCTTCGATTATGTTATAATTCAAAAAGTTTTTAACTTCACTGTAGATAAAATATTTTAAGAACTCAAAATTTTTTTAAGTAAAAGTGTAAAATGTGCAGAATAATTAATACTTCTACATAAAAAATTCTAACTCCACAGTTATATTATTTCTCAAGACATGAATCAAAATTCAAAATTTTACTTTAAATTTAGAAACTGAAAATTTCCTTTCCTTATAATTTCGAGACAAAGAAACTGCTGGCATGATGAAGCTTGGTATTCCAGCATAAATGTTTATGCAGTTTCGAAATGCTTTAAGAAAGATATGTTTTTCCATTGGAGATTTTGAAAATAGCGTTATTATAAATATGCATGACCCCTTATGAAAATTTTAAAAGTGAAAGCTTTCACTAGACCTTATTTTCTGAAAATTGCTACATTTTGCCTTGATACGCGATGAACGACGAAAAATAATGAGGGGTGGTTACTTTTCTTTCTATTCGGCGGTAGTACACCTCCGAATTATTTAACTTTGCGCACTTTCCCAATTTAGACATGGACTGAAATCACCTAAAATTTCAGCTAAAATTTTTAATCTATGATCTTCGATTGCTTAAAAATCGTTTGAAGGTCCGATAAGAAATATTTTATACTAGAAGTAAAAGAAGAAGTGACAATGTCAGTATCCCAACGAAATAATAATATATGTGATGATTTTTTACTTTTACCATCACTTTTAGTTATTCATTTTTAACCATTTATTGTATATATTGTTAGTCTACAGATGAACTTTTATTGACCGTAGTAGTCTGTTGTCTGGCATTCACAAGATGCTTCCCTAACTTTCAAGTAGGTTAGTAGACGGCAGCACTAAAGATATTCTGAGCAAGAAAGTATTTTTTACATTAAAAATATATATATGCGACTAGTTCGTAATATTACATGTTGGAAATATGTAACATATGCACTGCAGATTTAAATAAACTGTCTACATTTCAGAATTGAAAAAGATACAGAAAATAATTTTAAAAATTTTGTTTTATTTTTTGGCGAGAAAGAAGAGAAAAATCTTACGAGAGAGGGCAGAAAATCAGAAGAAACAAAGAAGTAAGAAGAAAAGTGACAACAATAAAAGAACTAAACAAGTTGAAAACTGAATGTAGTGAATTTATCTATTATCGCGAAAATAATGCGCAAAATGATTTACCAAAATGAAAAATAAAAAATAATTAAAATAATTTCATAATTTTATTTTAATTACCAAAACTATTGTTAACAAGTTGTTTTATAAAGTTTCATAGGAAGAAAAAAGGATCTTATTTATATATCTTCGACTCTTGTTTTTTAATGATTAATGCATATAATTGAGACCAGGAAACTAAAATTACTCATTAATTTAATTTTCTTTTATAAGTTTTCCAATAATTAAAATTAGATGAACTTAAAAATAATATCAATCTGTGTTTGATATCCTTTTCTGATTTAAAACAAAAATATATAATTAACAAAAGTATTTTTTTATTCTAACTTCCACAGATTAATTAAATTTTTATCCTCTTCGTATCTTTAGCTCGATAAATTTTCTGAAATGTGAAAGCTAATTTACGAAAATGTAACTTGAAAGAAAGAAATGGAGGCAGAAAATATAAATAGATGAGAATTTCTGCGCCCAGTTGAGATCCGATAATAATATTAAGACTATAATTTTTTTTATGCATTGTATTTTCCACTTGCAATAAAAACTCGAATAAAGAATTTTCCAAACTAAAATTCTATACGGCGATACTTGACGCATATTTTTATCCTACTCGTGATTCAATTAGAAAAACATTCTGCTAGGGCTGCCATCTATTAATCATTTCTGAAAGTCTAAATGACAAAGTCTAAATGAATTCGACATCAATTTTCAAAAAAATCAGTTTTGTTCAACATATGATCTTATATAACAATAATTTATATATATATATTATCGAAATTCAATTATCTAATTTCCCAAAATATTTAGATATTTCCTTCTGCAAA
Source organism: Araneus ventricosus (assembly GCA_013235015.1). Classification (NCBI taxonomy): domain Eukaryota; kingdom Metazoa; phylum Arthropoda; class Arachnida; order Araneae; family Araneidae; genus Araneus; species Araneus ventricosus. The sequence continues at coordinate 6,218 of BGPR01032135.1, read as the reverse complement.
TTCCATTTTTTCCAAAGAGTGAAAAGTGAATATGGTGTCTGCCTTTTCTTTCTCAAACTTGCTAAAAATCAGCGTATAATAACTATTATACATGATGCTTACAATGTTATCACTTGAAATAGAAATTCTATGACCTTGAACACAGAGATTTGTTATCACATCAATAATTTTTTCATACTTATGTGAATAATTAAATCAAATTTGTAAAGGAAATGGCATATAAATTTTTTTCCTATTTTAACATCGATTCCCCTGTTGTCCTATAATTGAAATGTATAATTCTGATTATTGTCTTTCCTTCTACCTGTTTCCAAGTAGAAAACATTGATACAGCTAACAGATGGCGCTGAAATCAGAAGCAAATGGTACCACTTCGTTTATTTCCTAGTACTTTCAAAAGGTAACGACCTTTACTTTCGTTTACCAGCACGGACATATAATACCAAGCTTTTAATTAAAGAAATGGCGCTTAAAAGTGAAGAACGGTATTTCCTGCTGAAAGAAAAAATCATATATAGAAAAAAATTTAATTAAAATAGTGGTAGGGCTCTGAAATCACGTTTCTCATATCTTATGTTTATTTCTACATGCTTTAATTTATAAACTATGTCTGGAACAGTAGTGTAAGTGCGAATGATTCGAAAGACATTTATTCATATATATCATTATTATTTATTAAATATATTATTTCGTTTGCAAAATGTCAGACTCAAACAGGCGTTAAGTCGAGAGCAATTGCGCTATTTCCAATTGATGATTTCATTTTCTTTATTGGAAAACACTGTAGTGGCTGAATTATAGCTCACGAAGCATTTAATATTTGATTGTAAATATCGTTTTCTTTTTATTTAAAGCATTTATTTTTTTTTCATATTTAATTTTGTTCATCACATATATTTTTTGTGGCAACAGTAGAAAAATGTAGTTTTTAGAATTTTGTTGATCATTTCCGTTGCAAATAGATTCTTCTTGAAAAGAAAGAATTAAATTGAATTAAATAGAGTGTTCATAGTTCATGTTGCTTCTTTCATGTTTAAATAAGTAGAAGCCAACATATTGGTGACCCGTTCCTGCAAACAAAAAGATGTGATTGAATACGGAAAAGCAGATGGAACTGAGTTGCATAAGGTGAGTGTAAAAATTCCTCCATTTTGGATAGATAAACCGGAAATATGTTTTATCAAGTAGGGGCCCAATTCAAAATAAGCGGTGTCACTGCCGAAGAAACGAAATTTAACTATTTAATTTCGCAATTGGATCCCAAATTTGTTGAAAATGTATGGGATATCATACGCAGTGATAAACTAAATATACGGATTCCAAAACTAGACTCTTGAATTTATTTAAAGAGAGGGAAAATGCAAGAATTCAACGTTTAATCACTGGTATTGTCTTAGGTGATTTAAAGCCTAGTCAGTTGTTACAAAAATTAAGATCAGTAGCTACATCAGATGTTTCTGAAAATTTGATTAAAACTTTATGGCTTGGAAAACTACCAGACTCTATTAAAAATATCTTAATCGTCAGTAAAGAAGATACTGATAATTTGGCGATTATGTCTGAAAAAATTTGCGATATGAGCCCTAAAACCGAAATTTACAGTACAAGCTATGAACACAATTCTTCTAACGAATTGTTAGATAGAGTTAAAAATTTAGAACAGCAAATTTCTGCATTATGTATTCGTACTGGAGCTAGACCGAGAACGCGGAATAACAATTATTTCCGTAATCGATCTCGAAGCCGAAGTAACCGGCGGCATGATTTTAATCCAAAAGGGAAATTGTGTTACTTCCATTTTCGATTTGGAAGAAAATGCTTTCCGGCGAAATATCAACCTCCTTGCAGTTGGAATCAAAAACCACAAGAAAATCAGGAAAACTCAAGTCTGCAGTAAGTTCAGCGACAAACTCTGCTGCAGAAAATGAAAAGGAATGTCGCAAATTTCGTTTATTCGTCCGTGACCGAAGATCAAATTTGCGTTTTCTCGTAGACAGTAGAGCTGATGTTAGCATAATTCCAGCTACGTCTCAAAATAAAAAGAAAGCAGAATATCTGTTATATGCTGCTAATGGCACTGAGATTTCAACTTATGGTATAAAGATGTTAAATCTGGATTTGGGATTACGTCGTGATTTACAGTTTCCATTCATAATTGCTGACGTCACAAAAGGTATTTTGGGCGCTGATTTTCTTCACAAATATAACTTACTTGTTGACATAAATAAGAAAAAATTAATTGATGGGATAACAAATCTCTTTGTGCTAGGTGATATAACTGCTATTTCAAATGATAACGTTATAAGCACATTGAATAAATCCATAAAAAATTCGAATTTACTCCTTAAATATCCTGAAATTTCTAGACCTAATCTTGTCCCTAAGGAAATAAAACATGATGTTAAGCATTTTATTGAAACAAATGGTCAACCTATTCATGCCAAAGCACGACAGCTTGATCCCAAACGACTAGCGATAGCTAAAGAAGAGTTTACATTTATGCTCAAGAATGAAATAATTCGACCATCGAATTCGCAATGGTCAAGTCCTTTGCATCTAGCCGCGACAAAAAGATGGGTCCTATCGGCCATATGGGGATTACCGTCAGCTTAATGCTCAGACGATTCCCAATCGCTACCCCATACCTAGGTTAGAAGATTTCCATCAAATATTAAAAGAAACCAAGATATTTTCTAAAATAGATTTATTTAAAGCATATTTCCAAATTCCCATTGCACAAGATCACAAATGTAAAACAGCTATCATCACATCTTTCGGTTTATATGAATTTAACGTTATGAGTTTTGGCTTGAAAAATGCTCCTGCAACATTCCAACGATTTATCCATGAAGTTCTCAGAGGATTAGACTTTGTTTTTCCATATTTAGACGATATACTCATTGCATCCAAAAGCAATCAAAAGCATGAAATCCATCTTAATTTAGCTTTAGAAAGATTGAATACTTTTGGCTTAAGAATAAATATTTCAAAATCTGTATTCGTTGTTGAAGAAATCGAATTTTTGGGATATCTAATTACACCCCAAGGTTCTCGTCCTCTGCCAGATAAAGTTCAAGCTATTATGAATTACAAAAGACCCGAAAATATTCAAGACCTTAGAACATTTCTTGGAATTCTTAATTTTTATTGCCGTTATCTAAAAGACGCAGAAAAGAATCAAGCTTTGTTACATGAATACCTTAAAGGTTCTAAAAAGAAGGACAAAAGAAAGATCCAATGGACTGATGAAGCTGAAAAACAGTTTGAAAAGTGCAAAAATGACCTCGCAAATGCAACGTTGTTGTCTTTTCCCAATTCTGAATTACCTCTGTCATTATTTACAGATGCTTCAGATACAGCAATAGGCGCAGTGTTGCAGCAATATGAAAACTCAACTTGGCAGCCAATTGCATTTTATTCTAAAAAGTTAAACGATACACAACAAAATTATAGCACGTATGACAGGGAATTATTTAAGTAAGTACCACTTGCACGTTTGCATCTTGCTTCGCCATGATTTTCGAAATATATTATACATATAATAGTATGCAACAACGCATAGTATATTTTGAAACAACATAGTATACCTTGAAATGGCCGTTTCACAGCATAGGTGGTACTTTCAACCTCGGTGTGTATTTGGAGCTCCATGTATCTCTATTCAAGAACAGAGATTCGAAAGATTCTTCATTGTAAAATGTTCCCCAAAAGACAATAAAATATTTTACTAGCCTTTTCAATAGTAGAAACGATTTAAATACAGATAATAACTCAAAAACCAGAAATCTTTACACTCCCCATCTTTATGAAGAACATCATGTTTTGGAAAAACAGATTAAATGAAACCGAAAGAAGAGGCATTAGCAGGTTTTAGAGTAGGAGCTGTTGCTTTGAGAAACTTCTTTTGTGGTTCTGTTTTTAACTGAGTTGAAGAGCAACCACTTACAAGTCCATTAAACGTAACTGAATGTAATACACAAGTTAGAAAGATTATTTTGTGTTTATTAACTAAAATCTAGTTTTTAAAAATTATCGCATCTAGAGGTTTCTTCAGTTACCCTAAGGGTTTAAATCATTGCATTGAATATCTAGAACGCTGGATGATAATTTAAGAGAAAAGTGATTTTTAAAAATGACTAAATTTCTTTCAAATATAAAAAATAGTGTTTAGAATGCAACAGTATACGAATGCAAATTTTTTTATCGTTTATGAACAAAAATTAATTAAATAAATAAAAACTAAATTAATTAAACTTCTAAAACTCAATTTCAGATGTTCTGGAAGAAATCGCCCTACACATTTTTTGCAGATAAATTATGTCCTTAAAGAATATAAAATACAAAATAAAATGTAATTTAAACTTTTTTATCATGCAGAAAAGTTTTCAAAAAATAATTCAAATATTTTTAATATTTAAATAGTTTATAAAATTTTAACTGTTTGATGGTCTTAATGTAAAAAAGTCTGTTTTATTTAGCATAAAATTTATTGTCGATTGATATCAAAGATGCAGGGGCAGTTCTCTAGGCTGTATTTGACTCTTAGTCATATTCAATACATTTGTCCTGTATAGTCCATTTCAATTATACCAAAAAATGACAAATACTGTTTTTTTTAGAAGATAACACAGGCTTTCCAAATTTAACTTTTTGAATGAGGTTTCCACAAAATTATTTAAATTATATGATATTTGTCATGCCGATTTTTAAAATAAGATAATTTTTTCTGTATCACGTAATATTTTTTTAACAAATGCGAAATTTAAAATTTCGTATTTGAGTCATTTCAAAAATTTTTCGTATAAACAATTTGCAATAGATTCGTTATTTCATTAAAATTTACTTAAAAAATAGTTCAAAAATCAAATAATAATCAGATATATATATCTAAAAAATTATTAAATAATTACGCAAATTTGTTTTACTTTCTCTTTAAAGGAATAATTATTTTCTTCAGATTTTGAAACTGGTTCATTGTTTTTTGAAGCCCCAGAATATTCACATCCCAATGACCTTATTATCGTTTTTCATGTATTTTTTATCTTCTCGAAATATCTCATCCATTTCTCCACTTCCATTGGTGGCTCGTCCATTAGGGGTGGAGAGCTGCAGTCTCCCCGAAATTTGTTTTAAAAGCTGGAATTTTCTTTTTTATTCTAATTGGCTTTCTTTTCCACTTTGAATGTTCAATGATCACCGAAAATGGCAAAATAGCAAAAAAATTATCTCTATTTGACTTCTTTTCGCTTTCTCCAATCATTTCATGGTTTTTTAAATCAAAATCTGGAGGAGTTGTAATTTTTTACTCCATCTTTTTGTGGCTTTGAATACAAACTTGTGGTTTGAAACAAAACATTTTTATAGGAATTTTAGTTATAGACAAAAATTTGAAAATATTTTTTCTTAGTTTTCTGCATATAAATAAAAAACTATCAATTTTTAGTATATCATCAATAGATACCAAAATAATCAGCACAAGATTTCCTACAACTTTTCTATATAACTTTTGCAGCATTGCTTGTTTCTAAACTGACCACTGCTCCACTGCTGAGTACATCAAGATTTTCAAGAAAATACTTAATTTGGTAGTGCAAAAAATGTATTTTTAAGCTCATGGCACAAAACATTTATTCAAAGTTCTGTAGAACTTTTTCCACTGTCATGGCATATTTAGGATCCTTGTAATTTCTTTACAATTTCTGAGTGAGGTTTTTAAGACTAACACGTGCTTTTTTCTTGATCAATTTCATTTTGCTCTCAATCTCTTTATCCTTCATTAAATGTCTTATATCTGAGCCAACGAAAACACTTTCTTTCACTTCACTAGTTTGACACGTAATACACGTAAGTTTGCTTCCTCAAACATTATTCTAAATGAAACTCCTTACACTAAATGCTTTTAAAGTTCGATGGAGATTTAAATTCCTAGCTTACAAAAATTACCAGTTATATATTCACTTTCCTAGAGTGGAACTACAGTGGGGAAGAAAAAATTTAGCAAGAAATTTCGTCAAAGATCTTAGAGCAAAGGTGAATACAGAACTCGAGACATCAGGCTAGAAGAAATCCGTTCCTGTACTAATAAGCCCAATACTCACTTTTAAAAATCACAGCATAAAGAATCTCTTCAGAAAGCAAAGCAGAGTGAATATTTAATGGATAGAATTCCAGTGCGCAGAATTAGCACGGTTGAATTAGTATCTATGGCATGAACATTA